>JBBPRA010000042.1:0-86158 GCA_038092775.1 Boletus rubescentipes
ATTTTGCATGCCACGGAATCCAAGATAGTGCGAAGACTGGGCTTTCTCTCGCTGATAGATGGCAATTGAAGCTGCGTGACATGGCCCCATGGTGGATCGCCTTTTTCTCCGCATGTGAAACGGCGACAGGTGACGTGACCTCTTTGGCAAAGCTATCCACATCGCGGCAGGAATATCGTGTGCGGGTTAGTTTGGGGCGTCGTAGGTACAATGTGGTCGGCCAGCGATGATCTTCAAGGGACGTGTACGCGCAAGTTTCGGAGTGGAACCAGACCAAGTTGTCGGAACACTGCGCGAGCATTGCACGAGGCTTCGAGAGAGTGGGCCGGAAAAGCGTCGTTTGTCGCTTGGCCGTTCATCCACGCGAGCCTTTGTTTGGGTTGCTAGTTGATCTTATCTGGTAATAATGCACGCAGGTCACGCAAAAGATGAGGTTCGACTTGACAAGACGTACATACATACTGCAATAAGATGAAACAAGAAGGCCTTTGCGTGCATAAAGGTAACAAGAGAGCAATGGGAACCGGGCTCGTCCATGCCCAAATAGCGTAGCAAAAGCAGAAAGAATACATGACGATGAAACAACAGGTTATGGTTCAAGATAAGAAATAGACTGTGGCCGTGACTGTGTAGTTCCCGTGCGCGGCATTTGACAAAAGGAAATAAGAGCGGGCTAATCCCAGCGGTAAATACCGCCAGCAGAGTTGACCCCCCAAACTACGCCATCTATACCCACTCCGATGTCTGTGAGGCTACCAGGGATCTGGGACCAAGGGTTGATGCCCTCGCCTGTGTAACGGTAGATGTCAGTAGCAGCGTTGACTCCCCAGACATCTGTTGCCGATCCAGGAGAAACTCCGGTGAGAGCACCAGGGACTTGGACCCAGTTATTGGAATCCCAGGTATAGATGCCACCGGCAGAGTTGACACCCCAAACTGTGCCATCAGCAGCCACCCCGATGTCCGTAAGGCTACCGGGAACCTTGACCCAGGGATTGCTGCCCTCGCCTGTGTAACGATAGATTCCGCCAGCAGAGTTGACTCCCCACACATTCGTCGCCGATCCAACAGAGATTCGGGTGAGAGAACCAGGAATTTGGACCCAGTTATTGGAATTCCAGGTATAGATGCCGCCAGCAGAGTTGACACCCCAAACCGTGCCATCAGCGGCCGCGCCTATATCTGTGAGGGAACCAGGGATCTGGACCCAGGGGTTGCTATCATCGCCTGTGTAGCGATAGATTCCGCCGGCAGAGTTGACTCCCCACACATTCGCTGCCGACCCAGCAGAGATGCGGCTAAGACTACCGGGGATTTGTGTCCATCCAGCCATTGTGATAAACTTGATAAAACAAAGGTCTCAGCGCCGTCAACGAGAAATGATATTCAGTACAACCTACCTGATAAAGCAGAGACTAAATGGATGTAAGCGCAGGATATTCATGAGTCGAATTGTGCACGTACCCTGAGCACTGTATAGGTGAGCAGTGAGGGAGAGGTCTCTGCACACGCTGTTTATATAGTGCGGGCGGAGCTCCAATGCGTTAACACGAAGAGGAGGGATAAACCAATGGCACAACTTAGGGTAGTTTTCTTTGACATTGACATTCAGAATTCAGAATGCACCGGTGACCGCTGTTATGCCGCCTCCCGGGAGGCGTAAGTGCTTCCATTCCTTCTATCATAAAAGCTGTGCCTAAGTCGATGAATAAGTTTCAAGCCAGCTGTCACGAGTGGAGCAACTCGTACTATTTAGAAGCGGTGGCCCACAATCATGACAGCTGTGGAACTGGTTGACAGCTGTGACCACCGTTGCGCTGTCCCCATAAGGGCTTTCTTCCTCCATCACGGAAGGTGTGCCAAAATTGACCAGTGTTGAAGTTCCAAGCCAGCTGTCATGACTGGCATAAAATTAGTGAACTCGTGCTGTGCTTCGTACAGCTTTGCGGGCCCGGGAACCCCGCCGTGCTGGATCAAAGTTTCAATGAATACCTAATTTAAATTGGGAACCGCAGATAATCTCCGCCGGTACACACCTTGCCTGGCTTTGTGTGGTTCGTACCTCGTCGACAAGCCAGCCTTGCACTACTCTCAACCTGACGAAAAGGTTTATGATCTTACCTAAATTGAGCAGAAAAGTTGTGGGCCACTATGGCCAGATGCAGCGATTCATTGATTGGTTGTTGCAACCTGCATACGGTGAGTACGACGGCGCGTATGATGGGACGCAAACGAAAAGCAGTATAATCGCGGAAGAAGGCGGGGCACATTCGTCATACCCAGGGCCCGGGGAAAAATCGGACATATCCAAGGGTAGCTGTGGATCCTGGAAAATTGCACCCAGTGGCTGAGCACAGCTGTGTCGCACAACATAACGCCTCAGTTTCGACCCTAGTGAGAATTTCCCGAGCGTCGGCAGTAGGACTATGTATACTTGTACAGCTGGGGAGAAAAAAATTAATTCGAGCATCAGCATACTGACGATCAGGGAAAAATTCAATGAGTGGGCTTCACACAACGATGGTAACAACGTACATTAATGCAAAAAGTACTTATTCGAAAGCAACAAGAAAGAGAACTATACTTACGGTCCGGGGGATCCGCTAGGTCAGGTGTCAAACTCACAGTCCGCTGTGACCACTCAACACGAGGAGCCAAATAGGCAGAGGCAAAACCAGCATACCGAGTATGCTGGGCGGGCACGGGAGGAGCGATCTGAGGCGAAGCCTGGGAAGAGTGGTCAGTCAAAACCACAGGATCCAGAGATGATAAGACAGGTGTGCAAGAATGGAGGTCACGAGGTGTGGCGTTGATATCGGCCAGCTAGGGCCGCTGTCACAAGCAACCATCATCAAGACTAGCATCAACATAAGGCAAAGAGGGCAGAAAAATGGGTGTACAGAGAAGTGAAGGATATAGAGAGCACCGACTATGAGATACCCTGCTATGGGAGGTCCATATCTATGCAAGGGATGGCAGCCCAGTAGAGGACAGGGCAAATGCTCGCGGATGAAGCATTTGCATCCCGCGCCGTCGGAGCCTGAAAAGCGGCATCGCCCGGACCGTAAGTATAGTTCTCTTTCTTATTTCTGGTTGCTTTCAAATATAAGTACTTTCTGCATTACTATTGATATATGTCGTTGACCATCGCTGTGTGAAGCCTGCTCGTTGGATCGTCAGTACGCTGATGCTCTAATTTTTTTTCCCCAGCCGTGCGACTATAGTCCAGCAGCCTTTGTACCGTCGATAGTTCTGATGCGCGCCCGTACCCTTACTCTCACACTCTCACGCCGCCTCTCATGCCCTGACTTCATCCGCATCTGCATCCACCTCAGAGAACGAGCAGGCGGGTAAACAATACAGAGGTGGAAACAACCGACCAAGTAGTTGTTATGATGCAGCAGAGTCTCGGCATTCTCAACCCGGGTTCCGGTCAGAGTAATGTGGCTCAGTGAACAACAGTTATTCCGAAACTTCTTGGCCCATCAGGACTCATTGTCAAGCCCGGCCGCTTCCCCGCCGTACGGACACATCCAGGGGTCTGTCATTATTCTATATCCCCTCTCGGACCTATTTATTATCGAAGGCGTAAATCGACGTTTGTATTCGCTCGCACAACTCGGTATCGCTTTCTTGGACACCCCCAAACGCCTGATGATGTGCAATTACAATACTGAATATCAGAATGTACTAGCTGTGTTCGAACCACTCGTCAAAACCTTGAGCCTGCTACCGTAACAACCGGATCTGCATGCATTCACCGGTATGCGTGCTTCGTGGTAACCTTCCGTGACAGGGTGAATGGAACCACTTAGGGCTCCGGGTGATGCGGCGCAACGGTGGTCACCGCTCTTCATCAACCAATTTTCGTCGAACCAAAATACGGTTGCTACCCAGTTCCACGACACTGGCGTGAAGGGCTGATGGAGCAATCTAACTGCGATGAAGATGGCTGTAGAAGCGGACAAACACAGCGTCAATGCAATTCACAAAATGAACAAAGAAAATAAACGCACATTATGCTGGAATGAGTACATTTACATATATGGGAAGCTCAATGACGTGAAGATACTCTGTACACAGGTCAATAATAATGCGGCTGCACCGCAAGGCGGTATCGGATTTTCTTGAGGACCAGGAAAAAAACTCCAAGTGGCATGCCTGTGGCCGTGATGGGGCATGATATTGTATGCTGCATCATGGTGAGGTTCTTGAGGATGTACCAGGAATACACGGTCTCGTCGGTCACGGCCTCGTCGGTCACGGCCACAGTCCGCTATGTAGGGTCGGCACGGAAGTCCGCCTTGAGACCGCTAAGCTTCTGGAAGCTCGCTTTTTTCCGCGGGGTGGTGATTGCGTGATTGACGCTCTGTTGTAACACCCTGGATCAAGTGACCAAGATAGTCCAGCTGTCAGGATCATATTGATGAGGACAACACCATATGTTTTCTTCTGCCTTGTGCTTACCTGTTTTGGTTGTGGCTGGCTGCGGTGGACATGGCATTGGCCAAGTCCTCCTGTGTTGTCGTCAGTTGGTCCCTCGTGGGTGACTGGATCACCTTTCGTCCCTGCCACACGGATGTTCTCCTGTTGTGTCGCTGCCATAGCCACGGCGTTATCCCTCATAACTGCTGACGTGCTGGACATACATATATACAGCCACCAATCAAGTTCGTCGAGTTGTTCGGCGCGTCAGAGCGGTTATCATGATACGCTCTTTATGTAGCTTGTCGATGTTGTATTCTCAAAAACAACCTTGAGCATCCTTTGTAGTGCGTACTTGCCAGTGGGTCCTGTGTCTCCGATCCACACCTGACCGTTCTGTTCATTGGACGTCAGTCCCCCAGCGAGTAGTACGAGCCGAGTTTTCTCCACGCATCGTTCCAAAAGACAGAAGTGCCGGCGTTTCCGAGTACTAAGCTGTCCCCTTCTACATGGTACGTTAGCACGAACGGGATGGGGGACAATTTGGGTCCTGGAAACAAACCGTACGAGCTGTCGAGCGGTGGGGAAGGAAGAAAGAAAGACGGCGGGAATGGCGGTGCAAGCTGGCCAGTCAGCCCAAATCCAGCACGAATGTACAACTGCGCTACTTACCATTTGATGAAGTCGGCACCCTAACGAGGACAGTGGCGTACCAGTAACTTTCTAATGCAACCTCGTCCAACCCGTGAGACGTTCCAGCCTTCCAGGAGTTGTGGTATCGAATACCTTGAGTTGGGCATCCAGGCACCGGTAAGCGAGATGTGGCAAGAGAAGATGGGGTCAATTTTGTGGAGACAGCGTGCCTGTTTGCACCCTCCCTCACGCGGACCTAATGGAAATCTTGCCTATCCTGACCCCAGGTCTCTCGTAGAATGTTGTCGTTGGGTTCCCTCGGCACCATTCACACAGAGGGCATTACAACAACGCATCCACCCAACACTTGCGGGTCCAGAGAGGCCTGGAGGCCCGCGAACTAGTATAGTCTAGCGATCACACAACCACTTCCCAAACATTGGAAACCAAGAAAAAAATCCCCAACCATAAATTTACCGCACAACCGGAAACCAAGGATGCACCTCTGGATCCCATGTCAACGCCGACACATCCCACGTGCTCGCCTCTGCCATGGACGCCGGCAGCGTCTCCAGCGTCTGACACACGTCGCGCAAGCGCTGCATCGACTTGTGTGGCGCGCGTTAGCGATTGTGCAACACTGCGGAGGATACGGCCGTACCTGCGTGCGTTCCTCGACCCAAGGACCCGTCCAGCCCCCTGAAAAAGACACCAGCTCCTCCAAGAGCACGCTCGCGAGTCGAACCTGTCCCACCGGCGAATAATCACGGTCCTGGCCCCGAAACACATCAGCCTAGTCCGAGTGGCGACTCACAAACGCACCTGCTGAATCACCGCGCACGCAGCCGTAAACTTGAGAAAATGGGGATGTCCGATGGGGGGTTGGTCGACGTCTTCGTACGCATCTATAAACGCCCATTTATACCGCCGGATACAGTTGAGTCGCATGCGTTGCCACGATGTGCCCAGTTTTTTTAAAGATACCTAAGTACTCGGGTCACGTCAAACGCACGAAGGATGCGCGAGGCGACGCACCGCAAAGACAGCACTGGATAGCGCTTGCAAAGCCGTCAGGAAAATGGACTGACACCGATATTCATCCAACGCAGGCGATCCTGATGATGCGTCAACAACGCGCATGCGCGAATCAGCACCACTTACCTTGCAGTCCCGGCAAGAGTTTTTCGATACAAGCAAGCTGCAACTCCAGGACGTGAGCCGCGTACCAATAGGCAAACACGCGCTCCTCGGCAGAATAGAGCGACAGCTGTGCCCCTGAAAAGATGACTTCACGAATGACCGACAGCCTTTGCACCAAGACAGCGGTACACAACCTCTGCAAGGGGTCTTGTTCTAGCTGAATGGCCGTCAGAAACACCAACGCGAATATCAATGGTGATGCATACCGAGGGCTCAAGGTTATGTTGAATGTTTATACACAGCGCATACAGTGTGTGCCAGTCAAACAGCGACTTCATGCAATACCTACGACGCCGTGCAGGATTATACCACAACGCCTTGATGGAGCCAAGCTCCAGCTAGTCGGAAAGACGCGTTTGAGAACAAAAACAGAATACGTCAAGCTGCACACGTACCTCTACGATCGAACGTTCCAAATGTGCCAATGGGGACGTCTGTGGACCTTTCCAACGGCGGCGAACCATATCCATAAATGAATCATAAGATATGCCGCAATTTTCCACGAAAAAGCATTCCACAATGTGTTTTTGTGTGTATTTGCTCAACACCAGTCCGTCCTCAAAGAGGGTCGACTGGAAAGATGTTGCTCAGGGGTGGGAACAGAACATGTCGAGAATGCATCAGTACCTGGCATGCGGACCGGATATATGGCAGACGTCCGTTTGGTTTTAATAGCCATAGTTGAATGTGGCCCATGATCTAAGAGTGAGGTGAGCTGGGTGGTACACGGTCAATATATTTGTAACGACCTTCCAGCTCGTAAGATTCGATACCCCTGCCAAGGTGCTGAGCTGTTCGAGAGAGTCTAGGAGCCCTACTAGTTTATTCCACACGGTGTCTTGGTCGGGCAACTTGATAACATGGAGTGGTATAAACGACACGAGCACTCGGGCAAATTGAGGATCAAAGGCGCGTGGCGCTGGAGAATCAGGTCCAGGCTCGGGAGGCGGCGTTTGTCGTATTTTTTGTATCAGTTCCCGCGCGGCATTAACGAGCGGACCAAAGCGGTGGTATTCCTTTGACAATTGGGCCACCAAGAGTTCGATGAGCGTCTAATATGATGTCAGCGGTGTGAAAACGTGACAAATAGCGAAGTTTGAACCTTGCGCAGGACAAGTCGATCATGGAGTGCATCCTTCCATGTCGACGACGCTACACGGATTAGTCGGAGTTAACATCACACTGGCAGGAATCTACCTTTGAAAGAACGATCTAGCCAGGTACAAGCATGTTCCAACTTGGCTTGAATGTAGCTCACGGGTAGATTCTCCGCCAAGGGCACGTCGCATTTTTCGCTCTGCCAATCCTCGGTCTGTTAAACCGGTAAACATGAGGACGCAAAAAGCAAAAAGCACGTCACGAGACGAACATCATACACATTTCCCTTGTTGAGTTCCCTCCACGAGAGATCGCACGATTTGAGCAAGCCACACACGTAGGCTCTGAGAATGATAGTGACAAGCTCAAGTGGCCGCTCGTGGTCGACCTCCCCGAGTTGATCTGCGGGTATCAATTCTGGGTCAGTCTCTCTCAGGGCATGGACGTGCGAAAACGAGTAAATGGTTTGAGAGAGCGTGTAACCCGTATGCCATTCCATCTGTGGCGCGACAGGCCATAAATACCAGGGATAGCACATATACATGTATTATTCACCTCGCAGGCAACCGCGCGGTCTATTATCCAGCACACTTCCTCTGGGAGCAATGGCTCGAGGGGATCAAAGAGGGGTCGTGATTGGTCCATGAGGGCGAGACCGCTGTCAAACCGAGGTTCGCCAATCTTTGTGCGATCCTGAGCCGGCGCGCGTGGCCAAGGAGTATACTACCTACTTCAAAGGCTGCCATGGCGTCTTGGAGGGTAAAGTCTTGTGCTAGGACGAGTCCCCCGGAAGGCATATCTTGAGGTCGCAAGGTGAATAAGGCGACACGGGGGGAGTCGTGTGGGTGGTTTACCTGCAGCAGCGTCGACGAACATTTGGGTGACATCGTAGAAATTGTCACCGCCTGGCAAGCCCACGTCGTCGTCAACTTGGTAGTCCATGGCCGTCGTCGACGACGTCTCTGCCAGTGAAGACATGGGCGCGTGGAAAACAAGGCGAACGTGGGCGTCAAGTAGAAAGTTTCATGTGGACGGAGTTTTAAACACGTTTGCATGATCCCATTTGGACGCGTCGGTGAACGTGCTCAGCGAGTGCTGCAGAGGCACGCAAATTGGTGCCAACGACGTGCAGCGTCCTCGACGCGGGTCGTCTTTTCTGGCATCCAACCAACCGGTATTCCACATGTAGGTGGGACCGAGCCTTGGTCGCATTTTAGGCTAATGCGGGCATAGTTAGGAAACTATCTGGGTGCCTTGTCCAACTGGGTCCGGCTGCAAAAATCTGCACAGCGGGATGACGTCCTTCTGTTTTCCATTGTGGGATGGCATGCGTTGACCTTACCCCAAGACCCCACCCTCCTAAGGTCTGCTAGAGACGACATGCTCGCGGTGCTTCTTGCCATTGGACTCGACCCCACACGTTCGATACTGTTTCACCAAGACCATGTAAGGATATCCAGTCCCTACGTCATCGCGCCACTCAAATTTTGCAGAACCGGCATCATACAGAACTGTGTTGGATCTTGAACTGCCTTACGCCCATAGGAAAACTGCGCCGGATGACGACATGGAAGGTTGGCGACGAACCGGAATAACTCTCCCACTTGTCTCACTCTTTCAAGTCGCGCCTAGCAGCATCGAGGAATGCAAGTTCGGAAGACGATGTAGACGAGTCACTGCTGAACGCTGGCTTATTCACTTATCCAGTTCTCCAAGCTGCAGACGTGTTAGTTTACAGGTGAGCGACCAACTTTGACTACCAACAAGCACTCAACAACGGTGCAGGGCAACGCATGTTCCCGTAGGAGAGGATCAACGCCAACATATAGAGCTTACCCGAGATCTAGCAGATGTATTTAATCGTACATTCAGCAGAGACCAGTCACCACTCTTTCCATTGCCGGAATACGTTGAAAGTCAGTCTCCCCCCCAAAGGTCATGACAAAGCTTACCGCTTACAGCCCCATCAAAACGAATCCTGTCCCTCAAAGATCCGTCGTCCAAAATGTCCAAATCCTCACCAGATACAGCCTCGCGCATTCTTTTGACAGACACTTTTTCTCAGATCAAGGCCAAGATTCGTGGTGCGGTCACGGATTCTATCCAGGGCATCACCTACGATCCCGTAGCTCGACCAGGCACCTCGAATTTACTGACTATTCTGGCGGCGTGCAGTGACGGTGATGTGCTCGATGTTGCGAAGCGATACGAGAACAAGGGCCATGGACAATTGAAGAGCGATGTGACCGATGCCGTGGAGGAGGTGCTCAAGGGCCCTCGAGCCGAATTCGAGAGGATTCGTCACGAAAAGGCCTTGCTTGAGGAAGTTGCGCGGAAAGGCGTGGTGCAGGCCATGGACTATTCGGCAGCGACGCTAGATCAAGTCCGGAGACGTGTAGGATTGTCCTAGTAGACATGTTGTCGGTTGTTTACCAAACATATCGATCCTTTCCTTCAAAATGGAGGCAGAGTCGAGTCACAACATAAAGACACCACGGGCATTGTCCAAGGGACAGGAGCGAAAGGCAGTCGAATTTCTAGAGTACTCGTTCCAAGATATTGAGAGTTCGTTCAAGAAACGGTGCGCCCTCTCTGGGAAACCGCCGAGCAGTGTAGTTACTATATACCCAGTTCAGAGCCATCCCTCAGCAAACTACCGACATTGTCAGCCTATCTCGACGCCATGCACCACCTCCTGGCCTTCATCCTGCAAATACCACCTATCGACCCCTCTACCTCACTCCGAACCGCATTCCTACTCCGTCTCACCAACGACGTGATGAACGCGGTACCAGGCTACCCACCCGACATGGACGATCTGCAACAACTGCTCGACTTTCTCGACGACCTGGACGAAGCGTGGCTCGCCGTACTGAGTTCCCAAGTCTGGGACCCCTTGTCGGGCGCGGGCGTCGATCTCGTCATCCCCGTGGACATGATCGAACCCGACCGACCTATCCGCGCGACGCCCGTTAGTCAGACAGAACGCACGCGGTTACACAGTTTGCTCGTCATGGGCACGGCTGGGCTGGAAGAGTGGTTGTCCAGGCTCGCCACGTCTGGCGAGGATTATCAGCTTGCCTTGGAGAGAGCAGGGTTTATGCAGGGCTTCGACGATTTGTTTTCAAAGACGTTGGCTGAGATGGGGAGTTTGTCAGAACCGTTGATCGACCCGGCTGGAGTCAAGGGGACATGTTGAGTCGGGAGGTGGTCGTCTTTGACACAGCATTCGCGTGTCACTGAATTCGCCGCCACCCAACGATGTGTACACGCCTTCACACTTCCGCTCAACTTCACCATCATTCATTCACTCTCGCGACGCGAGCATTTCTATTCTCTCCGAATCAGCGCGATGGAACGTCACCCTTTTAATCCTAACCAGCGCCTGCGAGGTATTAGTCTCTTTTTGTGGCCTGCAGAGAAGTGAAATGACGTACCAACTAGTAATTAAACAGTTGCTTTCACGGGCAAGATCTCTGTCTGCCAAGTTTAAGCAAGGCGGAGGTACCAGTTACATCGACGAGGCGATCGTCCTTGATCGTGAAGCCCTCGACCTTTGCCCGCAAGGACACCCTGATCAGTCCGTGTCGTTGAATAGCCTTGCGGTACATCTCTCCACTCGGTATATGCATCTCGGAGGAATGCAGGACCTAGATGAGGCCATTGTCCTCAATCGAGAAGCCCTCAGCCTTCGTCCGCTAGGACACCCTGATCGGTCAATGACGCTGAACAACCTTGCGGTTTATCTCTCCACTCGGTACGAGCGGCTCGGAGGAATGCAGGACCTTGATGAGGCCATTGTCCTCGATCGAGAAGCCCTCAACCTTCGTCCGCAAGGACATCCTGATCGGTCGGTGTCGTTAAACAACCTTACGGATAGTCTCTCCACTCGCTACAAGCAACTCGGAGGAATGCAGGACCTCGATGAGGCCATTGTCCTCGATCGAGAGGCCCTCAGCCTTTGTCCCCAAGGACACCATGATCGCTCAAAGTCATTGAATAACCTCGCGGATGATCTCTCCACCCGGTACAAGCAGCTTGGAGGAATGCAGGACCTCGATGAGGCCATTGTCCTCGACAGAGAAGCCCTCAGCCTTCGCCCCCAAGGACACCCTGATCGGCCAATGTCGTTGAACAACCTTGCGGATGGCCTCTCCACTCGGTACAATCAGCTCGGAGCAATGCGAGACCTCGATGAGGCCATTGTCTTCGATCGAGAAGCCCTCAAACTTCGTTCGCAAGGACACCCTGATCGGTCAATGTCGTTGAACAGCCTTGCCGTACATCTCTCCATTCGGTACAATCAGCTTGGAGGAATGCAGGACCTCGATGAGGCCATTGTCCTCAATCGAGAAGCCCTCAGTCTTCGCCCTCAAGGGCACCCTGATCGGTCAATGACGCTGAACAACCTTGCGGATGGTCTCTCCACTCGGTACAATCAGCTCGGAGCAATTCGAGACCTCGATGAGGCCATTGCCCTCAATCGAGAAGCCCTCAACCTTTGCTCGCGACACCCTGATCGGTCGGTGCCGTTGAACAACCTTGCAACTCATCTCTCTACTCGGTACAAGCAACTTAGGACAATGCGAGACCTCGACGAGGCCATTGTCCTCGACCGAGAAGCCCTCAGTCTTCGCCCTCAAGGGCACCCTGATCGGTCAATGTCATTGAGCAACCTTGCGGTACATCTCTTCACTCGGTACAAGCAGCTCAGAGCAATGCAGGACCTTGATGAGGCTATTGTCCTCGGTCGGGAAGCCCTCAGCCTTCGCCCGCAAGGACACCCTCAGCGGTCAATGTCATTGAACCACCTTGCACTCCACCTCCGCAGTCGGTTCACACGGTCGAAGCAGTTGAAGGATAAGGAGGAGTTGTTCGGTCTCTTCGCTCAACTCGTACATGTAACCCAAAACGTGTCTCCAAGTGATCTTTCTGCCGCTAGAGCATGGGTCCGCGTGGCTGAAGATTTCCAGCATTCTACAAAGCTTCTTGCATACGAGACATCTCTTCGACTACTTGTTCAACATCTCGCTACTCTCCCATCATTGCCTCAACATCACATCGTCCTCAAAAAGCTCACTTCGTCGCTCGCAGTAGATGCATTCTCAGCATGTCTTCGTAAACGTACTCCTACACGTGCAGTCGAACTCCTCGAACAAGGCCGAAGTGTCTTTTGGAGCCAGCTTGCTCGCCTCCATTCGCCGCTTGATGATGTCATGGTAGCTGGCCCGGCAGGAAAGATGTTGGCAGACGAGTTCACGCGACTGGCCTCGCTCATTCGCAATACTCTCAACTCGGCTGATGCAAATCAACATGAACAACTATGCCATCTCAACCTTGAAATGCAGCGGATTGTGACAAATATTCGCGAGCTACCTGGTCTCTCCCGTTTCCTTCTTCCCTCCCTCTTCTCGGACCTCCAATGCGCCGCCATCGGGGGACCTGTCATCATCGTCAACGCAAGCAAGTATAGTTGTGACGCGCTCGTCGTCTTACTCGATCGTGACCCTGTTCATATTCCGATGCAGATCACACGAGGGGATGTTCGAGACTTGTCAATAGAGCTCCGTATGTTGACCGTGCGCGCAACGAGGGCCGACACGACCAGAGAATTCGCGGCCTTCTTACGCAAGCTCTGGGATCAGGTCGTTTCTCCCATCGTCGATGTCCTTCAGACAATCCGTCCACCCCGATCCCGCATTTGGTGGTGTCCCACCGCTGAGTTCTCTCTGCTACCGTTGCATGCCGCCGGTCCGTATAGGAAGGGTCAACGGAATCTCGCTAGTCTCTACATCTCGTCGTACACCCCAACCCTTACCGCCCTAATTCGTGCCAGACGGCGCGACTCATCAAATTCTGCAGCTCAAAGGAAACGTTTCATTGCCATCGGTCAAGCCAAAGCCACTGGAGAGAGCGAACTCCTTTCCGTAGGCGCCGAACTGAGAAATATTGGCCAACACATCGGCAGCCAAGCAACATTCACGCGGATAGATGGAGAGGAGTCCTGCATTTCTAGGGTCGTTGAAGAGCTTGGAAAGAACGAATGGGTCCACCTTGCGTGTCATGGTCTCCCGAATCGGACGAAGCCGTTCGAGTCGGCGTTCGCTCTGCATGACGGACATTTTACGATTCAACGGATCATCGGGTGCGATTTGAAGAACCCCGAATTTGCATATCTCTCTGCGTGTCACACGATGGTCGGAGACGAATCGAGTCCAGATGAGGTGATCCACCTCGCATCGGCGATGCAGTTCCTTGGGTTCCGGTCTGTGATTGGGACAATGTGGGCAGTGGACGATGGTGAGACAAATGGGATCACCTCGACGTTTTATAAGCATATGGTGGACGAGTCTGGGTGTCTGGATCATACACGCGCGGCATTTGCGCTAAACAAGACGATGAACTCTGTGAATATACCGTTCGACCAACGGATTCTGTATATCCATCTCGGTGCCTAGTTCTAGTATATCCTTGTTGGTTCTCGTGCTTTGCATTGCTCGTACTCGCTGTTTGTTATTGCATGAAATATAATATGCATTTTTGGGGGGTCCATGCACATGCGGCGCCCAAGTGTATACTCGCTTTTGAAAATGCGAGAATGTACGCGTGATGCGTGTAATGTAATCCAGAACGAAAATGTTCCGACCAACCGACCGACTACCGTCTCCGTTGTGTCCGACGACTCTGACCTGGTAGAAATGATGATGAGTCAGTATGATAATTCAAAACAGCACGAACAACGTGAACGCACTTTTGTCCTTGGCCTTTGCAGGTGCACCCTTGCCTCTCGCGCGTTTCATATCCACGTCCCACACCCTCTGCGCCTCTGCAAAATTGACCAACTCCAACTCGGGCCACTCCTTTGCGAATTTGGACATGGAGAAGTCGATGTCCTTGGGGTAGTAGTTGACCATGGACGGGCCTCGGAGCCGCGCGCGAAGGAATTTGGCACCGGTGCGTGCAGAGGTGGGGTTGTAGGCGGTTTGAAAGATGGCACAGCGGGCTTTTGCTAAGGCGGTCAAGCGACTGGGGGTGACGACTGCGGCTGCCATGAGTGGCGTTGGGTGGGTTAAACGAGTTTGGTGGGGGAAGTTTGGACGCCAATACCTTTTGATCCTAACACAGCCAAACAACCTCCCGCACTCAGGCTCCTCTCGCTTTAAACAGCGGGGCTTGGTTTCTATCTTGAATGCACTCTGAGGAATTTCCATACCAATCACCAATCATCGAGGAGGAAACTTTCTGGCATAAAAAAGGTCATCCATCATACTCGTAGCCGTTCCTCAGGCCCACATGCTCGGAGATAGCTGATATCAATATACTTACTACAGAGCTAGGTAGCGCAGCGACCCATTGGGACCCCATCAAGCAGAAGGATAAATTTACACCACCGTCAGTGCCAATGGCAGGTGTGACAACATCCGCACCTCGATGGTAGTTCATTCGCACTCGGGAAAGTTTACATGGCAAGACAGTAGATAGTGCTATGTACTTACTACAACCTGAATTTTTCAGTCACGATAAACCAGTCGATACTTGACGACGTGGTGGTAGTTGCACCAGATGCGAGTGTTGCCCAACATAATGAGTCGCGGCCCGTGCTTGCCTCCCTGGCTCAAACATGTCGTGCTTTCTCGGAAGCCTCCGCCCTCCGCCGTCCTTGAAGCAAGTTGGACTCTATCATTCGGTGTTTCGCGACAATGTTAGCTGAAGAAAGGGCAAAGGTACACTTCCGAGTCACTCAATCTTTCCATTTGGTGCCAGTAATATTTTCCCTCACACCGTGGATAGATGCCGCCATTTCCGGCTGAATGGAACAACACTAGATTGCGGAGATGTGGGGGAGCGAACGGGAGGGCTTCGGTCCATCATTCCCATTCGAAATTGCTGCGGAACCACGATGTGGGCTCGAGCAGAGTCAGGACTGGAACCAATTTAGTGTGGCCGCCGTTTTGATACGAGCAACTGAATAGATGCAACAAGAGAGGAAGGTGAATAGTTTGAGCTGGTCAACTCGGTAGACATCATTCCTGAACCCTTTTAGGGTTCCAGGTTTAAACACGAGAACTATCTGTGTTACTTTCGTTTACCGGAATCGAGAGTGGCTGACAAACTGATTGTGACATACAGGAGTTATTCTCTATGATCATCGTTTGGCCCATAACGTTGCGTCTGCGCTTCTTGAACCTATCCATCAACAAAAACTCATAACATCTACAGCCTTTGCTTGGATGACGGGTGAGAAAGCAGACCTTCTAGAAGGTTGCAGATCTGACAGCATCTAGCATCTTTTTCGCAGGTCGTTCTTGAACGGCAAACAGGGACTTTGTCTGATTGCTGAGTTACAACGATATTTAGAGTTTCTTGGAAATCATTCAACGGAACTTGATGGCTGAGCTGTTTATCCCCAGGGGGTGCATCTTCCCTTACGAAACGGCTGAACCGTCTTATCCGTCTGGTGTCAATATCGTATCGAAAATATCAACAACTTTCCCGACATTGACGGAAGCACCAGTGCCGTCTTTCACGTTTACTGACACAGAATCCATAATAACGAGCACAAGCTGAGCCAACTCCACCGCCCTGACTATTTCAATATCACATCGTCAACTAAAGAAGAACAAGGTCCCTGACCTCGACTTTGAGGACGTATCCTTGCCTCAGTTTCAATTCTGGTGGTCCGGTTTGCAACTCTCTTGGCATACTCATCTCCACAAAGAATCTTTTACTGAGGAACTACCACCGCATTCGGGTTGGCCAAAACTCGGACGCATGGGTCCAAACGTCATTTCGTTGATCATCCTTTCACTCGCTCGGATGTCAGTTCGCTTCCAGTCCGAACACCATATTTTTGACCTCTTCTTTACTTACATCAGAGATATCTCCTGTACGTTCAAACAGGTCATTGCTTGGGCTGAAATAGGTTGTCCTGTCGAGCTTGTTCTACTTAAACAGAAAATGGACGCCGAGTTTAGGGACAACTTGCCTTGAAAAGGAAGAAAGGTGGCTCGTCCCAAAGGAAGTAATGATTTGGCGAATAGCCACTGTTTCGCCACAAGCTGTGTACAATACAAATGTTACTTTTTTGAACGAGCACTATTCAGGTCCCCAAAGGGCCGTGGAATCGACACAAAGACGCCGCGCCACGGGAATGTCCGAGTCTTTTGCTACCGGTGTTTGCCGGGCCGCGGTGCGCATCAGCAATTAATCCAGGCAGCGTTTCAACCCGGTCCTTCCGATCACCCCCGAAAGATGATATGGGACATCATGAAAGGATTTTTGTCAAGGTAAAGGATAATCGGCACCAATGACAGACGTGTTATCCGAGTCAACAATGTGGAATGTAGGGCTAGGGATCGGTGGGGAATGAGTCTTTGGAACGACATTCCATTTACGTTATTGACATTCGTCGAGGAGGGATGGTTGGACTCTTCCCATCGATCACTCACTATCCTCACGTTCCCTTGATCAACGCATTCTTGCGCTCGACCTGCACGCCCCGGGTCGTCCCGACGTCTTCCCAAGATTTCCCCGTAGGTCTCTTTAGCCGTGCGTTCGTGTTTCGTTTGGCATTGCCTTTCCGTTCTAGATTAACCTGGGCACCACTGCGACCTCCCGTTTCATCATGCAGTTCGATATTTCGTCCCCGTGGGCAACCATCTTCAGTGGACTATCGAGATCAACGCATCTCAGCCAGTTTCGCCTTGTTCGCTTCAGCGTCACAGGTTGTCAACTGAAATACCTTGCAAAAGTTGATATCATGTACTAGGATGATTGGAGTACCACCAAAGTGAACCGCCTGAAACACATCCTCATATCTGCGTGTTTCGGATGGGGGTGTCGGTCAAACTAGCCCATCTTGCCAGTGGGAGCATGCAGGGCTCTGTCTTTCAACTCTGAGTCATTACCGCTTTTTTAATAATCCATGCCATTCTGTGATTAATGGAAGTTTCTAGGCGTTTAAGAAGACGACTTAGAGCCGTCTCTGGGATGATGGATGACCTTGTCCAACCAAGGTCAAACAATTATTTGGCGTGTATAAATACCAACCACTTGAGGAACTGAGTCTGAACCATTCAAGGACGCCAGCTCTCAGAAACCAACCCCATTTCTAGCTATTGCCACGATGTCTGAAAGACACGTTCCCGTGAAGCAGAAGTCCAACTACCACGGTTGGTTGCCCATCAACCCTGAGGTCCACAAGGCCTTCATCGACTTGAAGATGTGCAAGGCCAGGGATCGGAGAGATTGTGAGCCGGTGATTGTTCCGGAGGTTGCAGCCTTTGCCAAAGCCATTGACGATGACCCCTTCATGCGGGGGTGCATGAACCATATATTCCGTCAAGTCAACAAAGATCCCAAAGTATGGCTGAACTGGCGTCACGACGACGTATGCTAACCTTGTTCTTTTCTTTTTCTTAGTGGACTGTCCGGGGCCGTTCCGCAGATGACTATCCCACCTTCCTGTACCTACTTGACGTCATCGTTCAAGAGGCCCCCGCATACTACAAGGCCAGGCGCAATTCTGATGGCGAGATCATCGGCGAGCCCATTGGTGTACCGATGTACCTCGTCTTTGATCTACTCAGCAACACCTCTGCAGCCTATACATTGTTCTGTTATCCCCCATTCGACGAAGCGCTGCAGACTTTGTTGAATTTCTGGGGCGCATACCTTCAGTCTCCCCAATCCAACTATACCCTTAACACCACATCGGAAGGGTGGTTTGGTCAGATCTCGATGCAAAATCTCGTGCCCTACATCTATCCGTTGACCTTCGAGGAGACTTATGTCTGTCCCGACCCGTCGGCAGAAAACAAAGGCTTCACCTCGTGGGACGCTTTCTTCACCAGAGAGTTCCAGGCTGATGCACGTCCTATTAACCCCACCTACGACGCTTCGCTCATTTACAATGCCTGCGAATCCACCACGCTCCAATACAAAACCGACGTCCTTCTTCACGACACGTTCTGGCTCAAAGACATGAAATACTCGCTCTACGATATGCTCGGGGGAGATACAGAAATCGAACTCTCCAAGCAATTCGAACACGGAACGGTTTATCAGGCGTTTCTCGGTCCCCAGGACTACCATCGCTGGCACAGCCCCGTAAATGGTACCATTACCAAGGCCGTTGTTTTGGGTGGCACTCATTATGCCGTCCTCCCTGACGACGGCTCTCCTGGAAACGACGGCCTCGTGAAGGGTGACCCTCACGGTGCCCTCATTCGCTCCCAGCCCTGGCTCACTGTTGTTGCTACCCGGGCCTTGATCTTCATCCAGGCAGACAATACCAACATTGGGTTGGTTTGTTTCATCGCAGTTGGGATGGGCGAGGTATCTACCTGCGAGGTTACCGTCCAGGTCGGCCAGACTCTCTCCGCAGGAGACGTGTTGGGAATGTTTCACTTCGGTGGATCCTCCAGTGTGCTCGTCTTTGGTCCTCAAGCCAAGATTAGATTTGAAGGCGCTGATGGCAATCGCATCGAACCAAATACGCATTACTGGATCAACACCCAGATTGGGAAGGTTGAGGCGAGCACCTGAATATGAGGTGGGATGATATGGAATGATGTTTGGAGGGGAATACTTATCCGAGTCAAAGTCGATGATTTGTTGTATGATCTAGGTCCTTGCAAATGTTTTGTACAGCAACATGCCCAAAACCACTGTCAAACTACGGAACCCCTTGTTTCAACAAGACTTATTTCACTGCATACTGAATTATCTCGTTGCACCAGATGCGAGTCACGGTGTTGACCGACTTAAAGAGTCGCGGCCCGTGCTTGCTTCCCTGGCTCAAACATGTCGGAAACCTTGACCGTATTTGGAGCAAGTTGGACTCCTTCGAACATCCCATTCGATGTTTGCGAGAGTGTTAGATGAAGAAAGGGAAAAGGTAGTGACCTTACTCAATCTTTTCGTTTAGTGATATCTTTGCCCACGCCATAGATAAATGCCGCCATTCCCGGCTGAACGGATCATCATTCACCGATATTCGCATCGCATGAGGGAGCTCAGGATTGACTTATTAGCCGGCCAGTTTACCCTGCCATTTTTACGAGCTACCAGCTTATACCCTTGAGGGTACTCATGTGGTATCCATACATCCTCCCTCACTCTCTGCGATGTCTTTCCATCATATTCATCCGAGGGCTGCTGGGCCCGTCGTCACTCATATCCTTGAATGTTGACATGAGTGATTCGGACGATGTCTTGTGGCATTCATTCCTTGCCAATTACCCCCTCCTATGTTCGAATTTGAAGTCCGTTGTCATTAACTTGGGTAGACACCAGCAAATGTCTCGCACGACCATCAAAATCCTCTCTCACTGGCAGGCTATCACTCAGCACAGGCATCCTCGTTTCCTACATTTCCTTTTATGGATATCGACGTATTCACTTGAGCGTCGGTTTCCTCCAGTCTCGTACTCACTCGACTGGAGCTAGCTACACTCCTTTTCCCTTCTACTGTAGTCCTATATAGTCGGCATTCACTCCTTATATCTAGGTCGTACCCTTTCACACATTACACTATTCCGCGAAGTCAAGGATTCAAGTTTGCCTTGCAAGTATGGAATCTCCGAGTCTGGGCCTATCACGTCCAAGTCACGACCCTCCAACGAGCTCAGGACCAGATGCACCGTTCCTTTGCGCTCTGCCACTGCTCCCGATCCCAAAGCAGTATCTGCCTTGTCACTGCATTGGTATCTCGTCTCCGCACATCCTCCCGCTGATCACTTACTCTCTTGCGCGGTCCCTTTGACATGGAGAGCCAGAGCTTCGTTCCTGAGGAATTGGATGAGTCAACCACGCGTTAATATCTCTCATACTATCCCTAAGTTACTTACCCTCTGGTCAGTACCTAGGTAGCCAACTGTTCGACGGTCACGTTTGTTTGTCACGCTTTGTCACAGAGAGTCACAGTGCTAGATTCAAGCTCCGGTTGATCAAGCTAAGTATGTGCGGAGTCGTACGTGAAACTCCGCCTCGGCATACATTCGGCGAGTGACGGCCAGCGTGACGAAGGTCAACTTCACGATCTCGTTTTCGTTTGTTCAACCTAGACAATGCAGTATGGCACAAGAACTAGAATATGTGAAGCAGAATCATGAAGGTGTTGTGTATTTAATAGAGTGCTGACAAGTGGGAGGTGCCGACCAGATGGTAAGGGATAGTATTAACACAACCCGTTTCGTCCTGTCTCTTCCGTACGTCACCTTCGTGGACTAGTTATCGATCTTGGTCACTGAATTTCTATCCACGATGACGACTTTGTCGTTGACTTGCAACTGGCCCTCACTCCGGGTCCTGAAGTTAGGCTGCGTGCTATACATGGCTGATCGGCGGGGATCCGGGAAGGTAAGGGCGGGATTGCAAATGATGTCCCCTGTGTCGACCGGAACCACCCTCGCATCCAGAGGTAAGCAAATTTTGCGGAGGCCCGGACAACATTCGAGAAGTGACAAGAGTCCTTCAAGAGTGTTGTATTTTCCCGACCGCCAAGGATAGTCATATACGTGCGTTCGGTGGCGGACTTTCCCGTGCAACATGGTGATGACGACCCAGAGTCGTAGACGACGCGTCGTATCTCTTGTACCGCGTCCGTTCAACCGTGGCAATGTTTGGCCCAAGTTCTCGTGGGTCTCGGTTTGGACTTTTCGAGAGGATTTGTAATAGCTGAATCGTTCTGAAGCACCCAACGTCTAGTTAAGGCCCGTGCTTTGAATCAATCCTGTGTGTCTCATTAAATGGTCGAGATAGAACGTTCAGCGCCCTCACAATCAACGACAAACCTTGGTCTTCTGTGTCCCACCAGCCCAAATTAAACATCGTAAGAGGGCATGGGCATGGGCAGAAGGAGTCCTGACGGTGATCGTTCCTATGTCCTCTACCTACGTGTCGATCGTGGCAATCCTGTTTGTCGTGACCCTCATCCTTCCCGCGCCTAATTGTACGTGCCGGACGGCTACTTTCCATGGTTCTGCGAGAGAGATCTCACTGGACGAGGTATGTCGGCGGTCTCCTTATGGTGACGGTGTCATGTTCCCACTGTGGCTTCGTATCATACATCCTGGGTGGTGGTACATTGGTGTGGAAATGTTCGTTTTTATTGGGGCATTCTAAAGTTGCACTGGGGATTATGTGGCTGATATCCTACGCGATCACCGTCACCGCGGTACTTCCAGGTATTTAGATCTTCGCTCTTCTGACTGACCTGGGATTCTGATCACTGATTGAGCCAAACGTGGCAAGCAGGGGAATCTACGAGGCGCAACGTGGTGGAACACCGCAACCCGGCTGATTGTGCTAGACTGGTTGAGCAGGTAAGTCACTGACTAACCCGCCGAATATCTGGATGGAAGCTGTGGATGCCGACATCGTGATCAGGCGCTGTAAGACCAAGAGCGATGGATCATTCCGTCCTAGGATGCGGAGATGAAGAGAAGCAAACAGATGGCCTCCGCTAGTCCATTTTTGAGACAACCATGGGGTTACGCCGGCGACGACCAGCGGCGTGAGTAAACCAGAGAGTAAGAACGTAGAACATAACGTATCGCGGGGGTCGCCGCGCTCCAGATGACTGCGCTAGACCTTCTTGAGCAGGTGAATTACGGACAGGAAACTGCGGCTTGGATTTCCCGGCGCTGTCGGAGTTGGAGTAACGACACTACAACAGTAGATTGCGGAGATGTGGGGGAACGAACGCGAGGGCTTCGGTCCATTGTTCCCATTCGAAATTGCCGCGGAACCACGATGTGGGCTCGAACACAGACACGACTTGGACCAATTTAGTGTGGTCATCGTCTTAGTATGAGCAACTGAACGAATATAATGAGAGAGCAAGGCGAATAGTTCGAGCTGGTCAACCCGGTAGATATCGTCGACATGAGGGCGCAGGCGACCTGTCCGTCCGAGCCTTTCGTACCGGTGAAGTTTCCGGGCCGCGGATGATGGATGAGGCCTAGGATGCGCCTTCGATGAAGTTTCCAAGCCACTGTCCGCTTCCCCATGCCTTGGCGTCTTACATCATCAATTACATAATCTATGCAATGTTTCGACTTGGACCTTCCAATCACCCCCGAAAGATTACATGGGACATCGTGCAAGGATTTTTGTCAAGGTAAAGGACATTCAGCACAAATGACGGACGTCTTATTCGAGTCAACAACTAGAACGCGGAATATAGAGCCAGGGATCGATGGGGAATCAGTCTTTGGAATGTCATTCAATGATTTACGTTGTCGACATTCGTCGAGGAGGGAAGGGTGGACCCTTGCTATCGTTCGCCCACTGTACCTTCTCGCATTCACTTGATCGAAGCATTCTTCCGCTCGACCTGCACGTCCCCATCCCGGGCCCGACATCGTCCCAAGACCTCTTCGTAGGTTTCTTTATCCGTGCGTTCGTGTTTTGTTTGATCTTGCCTTTCCGCTCTGGCTCTGGAATTAACCTGCGCACCACTGCGACCTCCCGTTTCATCATGTAGTTCGACATTTTGTCCTCGTACACCAGCTTCTTCACCGGACCGCCGGGATCAGCGCATCTCAGCCAGTTTTCGCCTGTTCGCTTCAGCGCACAGGTTGTTAACTGAAATACCCTGGAAATTTTGATATCATGTACTAAGGTGATTGGACTACCACCGAAGCGAACCGCCTGAAACACATAGTCTGGGCGTACTTCGGATAGGAGTGATGGTCAAACTGGCCCTTCTGGGGAGCATGTGGGTTCTCCGAGTAATTACCGCTTTTCATGATCCATACCGTTCTGAGATCAACGGAAGTTTCTAGGCGTTCCAGAAGATGGCTTAGGGCCGTCTTTGGGACGATGGACGACCTCGTCCAACCAAGGTCAAACAATTCTTTGGCGTGTATAAATACCAACCACTCTTGGGCTATTGGGTCTGAACCATTCAAGGACGCCTGCTCTCAGAAACCAACCCTATCTCTAACCATTGTCATCCGACTCAATCACGATGTCTGAAAGACACGTTCCCGTGAAGCAAAAGTCTAACTACTACGGTTGGTTGCCCATCAACCCTGAGGTCCACAGGGCCTTCATCGACTTGAAGATGGGCAAGGCCAGGAATCGGAGAGATCGTAAGACTGTACTTGTTCCGGAGGTTGTAGCCTTTGCCAAAGCCATTGACGATGACTCCTTCATGCGAGAGTGCATGCTCCAAGTATTCCGTCAAGTCAACAAAGACCCCCAGGTATGGCCTAACTGGCGTCACTGTGACGACGACGTAAACTGACCTTATTTTTTTTTCCTTTTCTTAGTGGGCTGCCCGTAGCTACGTCGCGGATGACTATCCCACCTTCCTGTACCTACTTGACGTCATCGTTCAAGAGGCCCCCGCATACTACAAGGCCACACGCGAATCTGATGGCGAGATCATCGGCGAGCCCATTGGTGTACCGATGTACCTCGTCTTTGATCTACTCAGCAACACCTCTGCAGCCTATACATTGTTCTGTTATCCCCCATTCAACAGCGCGCTCCAGACTTTATTGAATTTCTGGGGCACTTACCTTCAGTCTTCTGAATCCAATTATACCCTTAACACCACATCGGAAGGGTGGTTTGGTCAGATCGCGATGCAAGATTTCGTGCCCTACATCTATCCGTTGACCTTCGAGGAGACTTATGTCTGTCCCGATCCATCGGCAGACAACAAAGGCTTCACCTCGTGGGACGCTTTCTTCACCAGAGACCTCCAGACTGATGCGCGCCCCATTAACCCCGCCTACGACGCTTCGCTCATTTACAATGCCTGCGAGTCCACCACGCTCCAATACAAAACCAACGTCCTTCTTCACGACACGTTCTGGCTCAAGGACATGAACTACTCGCTCTACGACATGCTCGGGGGAGATACAGACATAGAACTCTCCAAGCAATTTGAAAATGGGACGGTTTATCAAGGGTTTCTCAGTCCCCAGGACTACCATCGCTGGCACAGCCCCGTAAATGGTACTATTACCAAGGCCGTTGTTTTGGGTGGCACTTATTATGCCGTCCTCCCTGACGACGGCTCGCCTGGCGACGACGGCCTCCTAAAGGGTGACCCTCACGGTGCCCTCGTTCGCTCCCAACCCTGGCTCACTGTTGCTGCTACCCGGGCCCTGATCTTCATCCAGGCAGACAATGCCGACATCGGGTTGATGTGTTTCATCGCAGTTGGGATGGCGGAGGTGTCTACCTGCGAGGTTAGCGTTCAAGTCGGTCAGACTGTCTCCGCTGGAGATGAGTTGGGAATGTTCCACTTCGGTGGATCCTCCCATGCGCTCGTCTTTGGTCCTCAAGCCAAGATCACATTCGAAGGGGTTGATGGCACAGCTATCGAACCAAATACGCATTACTGGATCAACACCCAGATTGGAAAGGTCGCGGCGAGCACCTGAATATGATGTGGGATGATATGGAATGATGTTTTGTGGGGAATATCCGAGTCAAAGTCGATGATCCATTGTTTGATCTAGGTTCAGGTTCAATGTTTTGTACGATTAGTATCTACGGAGTGTGTATGTGTCCGAATCGATCAGCTGAACCTTTGCGTGTATTAATGACCCGGGCAGAGTTGATGTCAGCCACCCCTCAGGCTTGGGTCTCACAGCATTTTTATTCAGCTCCAATCGGAGTTTGCCTGATAATGAGTACTCCGGTCTCCGGCCGCGTCTATGAGGCAGTCCGTAGATAGGCAGTCGAGCAAATCAGCGATAAGATCGGTTCGTCATGAGTTACAAAGAAAACTCCATGCTTGTGCGGATTGGCGCTAGTGCCACAGGGGCATCGCTTGAAATCGCTTTGTCAAGGTCTCCGAGTTCCCCGAACCAATCGAACTGGTAGAGCAAAGCATTCGCATGGTAGCTGAAAAGGTGGATTGACCAGGGGCGAGGTCAACAGCATGCTGAGTCTTCAAAACCGCTTGTTGGAAGTCATTCACCTCACCTCGATGCTCAAAACGAGTGAGGAAGTTACTACCGAAGGTGTTTAAGCGATGAGGTTTGTCCAATTGGCCGTCAGAGGTGAGATCAACAACATGTTTGTAGTTCAAAATCGCTCACGCGAGTTCCCCCGGTATGTGAAGTGGTTCGAAACGAGCGAATAGGCTCGAGGTCAACGGTCACCTGAAGCCTCAAAAGTGCCTGTTCGATGTCGTCCAGTTCACCGAGGTGCCTGAAGCGAGCAAAGAAAGCATTTCCGAGGTTGATTAGATAGCCAGGCTTTCAGGGTGGTTCTCAGGGTCGGGCCAATGGCATTCCTGAGCCTCGAAATCGCCCGATCGATAGCGCCTCAGCTCCCCAAGCCAATCGAAACGATAGCACAAAGAACCGGCAAGGCTGTTCGAAACGACAGGTTTGACAGGGTGGCCATCAGGGGTGAGGTTAAAGGCACGCTCGAGCATTGGAATTGCTTGATCTAGGCCGCTCAGCTCAGAGGCAACGAAGTCGATATATTAACGCCAGACCGAGATTTGCGAGTCCCGCACAGTACCGATATGATCCCAGATTTGACCAATACCTCCAAAGCTAAGATAGCCTGTCGGAGGTCATTTAAATCGCCCGACCGTTCGAAGCTACACAATAACTGGACCCCCAGAGTCCCAGGCTCTATGTCTGTGAAGGGTGAAACGGAGTCCTCTTCCACAGATGATTCCCCACCGGCCTGAACCGGGCCAGCTGGAGCAAGAAAAGCGCGGCTCGATTGTCGTGACCCCCAGAGCTGAGTTCCATCGCCTCATGCAGGATGCCTTGGTGTGCACTTCGTCCCCCCTTTTCTCGAATCATGCCAAGTGCAGAGGCCAGCTGGATCAACATGGAAGATTGGTCAAGGTGGCTAGCAGGACGGCCAGCAAGTCCGCTGAGATACAAAGTGAGGTGAACGTCGAGGGAAAGATCCGTGTCGTAGACCCGACAGCGAATGAATTTTTCCCTGGCCATGTTTGACCGAGCAGCCGCACGACGAAAACGATTCCGCGGGCAAATATTCAGTGCACGCTCAAATTGTTCAATTGGACGTTCGAGATCCAGCTTTTCCCCGCGTTTTGGTGACGGGAAAGAGCAACGTGACCATGGTTCGTCGCTTCTTTTATGTAGTTGATCAAGTGATTCTGTAGTTGCCTGCGAAATTATGCTCATTGATATTGATCGTGTTGACACAAATCACCAACTTACACAATAAGAATCGAAGATCCTCGAAGTTGATGGACAACCGTTCTTCCGCTGGCCGACAGTAACAGGAAGGGGCGAACATGGGAATATGACATCCCCATCAACTGAAAGGAAAGTGAAGGTTGTCGTAAGGTCAGCAAGCTGGCCCGTATGCGGAACTCTATCCTACCTACCAACGTCGTCTGCACAATCCAGTAGTTGTTCCAGAGGTCTAAAGCTCCATAGTTGCTCTCCAATAGCTAGTATGGGGGTGGAATCCGATAGATGCATAGATTGCAAAGCAAATGATTACAAATTAGGTGGACTGTAACTCGCTTAGGACTAGCGCGGGTTAAAGACGAGAAGTCTCACATTGGGATCGGTCCACCCATTCGACGACATCATCATTCACTGAGAAAGGCTTTTTTCGGTTCTCCACTCGCGACCACTGTGCTCCACCGCAACGTAAAAAAGTTGGCAGGGAGTCGTCTAAGACCAGCAGTAACATCTGTAGCCCGGATACCTACCTTGTCATTAGCAATCCAATACTGACAAACCACAAGGTTCGCACCTGTCCTAACTATTTCTTCGTCCTCGTCCAATGGTATGCGCACAAACCATCTAGAGAGGGTGGGCTCATGTCGAGGTCGGTCTCCGCGCCCATGGATTTCCTCGTTACCTTCAACGCCTTGGTCCGAATCAGGATAGAGTTGGGGGTCGACAACCGCCCGTACATTGTGTTGATGGGTCGGAATATACTTGAGAGTCCGGAAAACGAAGCCGAAACCCTCTGATCCTAATACGACCAAACAACCGCTTAGACTTGGTCTCGAACACCGCAGGCAATGGCCGCCTAAGTCACAGTCAAGCTGCTCGTAATGATTTCTCGGTGTCGAATTCTCTCTCACTGCATTCAATCCGAGACGTGGCTGGAAAGCAGCCAACTCTACTTTCGGCGCTTTCTGTCTGGAGCTCTACCTCGTTCGCGTTCAAGAGACCAGCCACGGCGCAACGCCCTCGACTGGTCTCACAGCGGGTCCAAGTTCGAATTCACCAATGACTCGCCAGGGCCTTCCACTCGCACATCGAGGAACGAACTTTCCAGCAGTACAAAGCTGATTCCATCCACCAACACACCCGACATCCGAAAACTCATCCAGTCAAATGCCAAAAGCTGGGCTTATCTTCCTCACGTACTTCGCCGCCTAGAGGGGTTCGGAATCCCTCGCGCCCACTTGCCCGACCTCCTTTCGTCCTTCCTCGCGGATATTCGCGAGGGTATGCTCTCCGACGAGACTCGAGCAGCAAGATTTGACTTGGGCCGGTTCACGCTTGCGCCTGCAGATATGTTTTCTGGTCAAAGAATCGACCAAATCATCTCCCAGCTCTTCTTCACATGGGCCTCCGATCCCGCAAAACAACCTCATCTCCACACATGCGTCCCACAACCCGCCCTCAACACGATTGTTCGCCTCTACCATGTCGCTAACCTCTCTTATCCCGCCGAACTGTTCCCAAAAGCGCGTTCCATGAAACGAAAATTTATCATGCACGTTGGCCCCACGAATAGCGGAAAGACGCACATGGCATTGCGCGCGCTGGCGGCTTCAAACTCAGGTCTCTACGCTGGCCCCTTGCGTCTCCTCGCACACGAGATTTGGGAGCGGCTGAATAGGGGACAGATCGTCCCCCTCGGTATGGAGCCTGAACCCGGCTCGGAGCCAGACACAACCATCAACATGGACGTCGCCAGCGAAACAGGTTCCCGGCCCACCGTTCGGAAAGATGGCCATTCCAAGTACGCGCGCCAATGTAACCTGCGCACGGGAGAAGAGTTTCGGATTGTTGCGGACAACGCGCCGCTCATGAGCTCAACCGTGGAGATGGCCAGCTATGATAAATCCCTGGATGTGGCTGTGGTGGATGAGATACAGATGATCGCGGATCCTGAGCGTGGCTCTGCTTGGACCAATGCCGTGTTGGGGCTTCCCGCACGCGAAATCCATCTCTGTGGTGAAGAGACCGCAATACCGATTATCCAAGATATCCTGAAAGCCACTGGGGATGAACTCGTTGTCAATCGGTATGAACGACTCACGCCTTTGGAGATTCAAGAGTCGTCTTTGGGTGGTGACTTGTCCCAGATTCAAAAGGGCGACTGTCTCGTCGTGTTTTCGCGCGACGGGATATTCGCGGTCAAGGCGAAGGTCGAGGAGAGGACCGGCTTGCGCTGTGCGGTCGCTTATGGCAGACTCCCGCCCGAGATTCGATCTGAGCAAGCTGCACTTTTCAATGACCCCCAGAGCGGTTACGACGTTATAGTTGCCAGCGACGCGGTTGGAATGGGACTCAACCTGTACGCATATTTATCTTGGGATTTCGTCGCCCTGTCACTCATACATTATATTTCGCAGGAAGATTAAACGTGTCGTGTTCGAAACGCTTCACAAGTTCGATGGCCAAGAACGGCGCCCATTATCCATATCCCAGATAAAGCAAATCGCTGGGCGAGCCGGACGCTATGGATTGCATGGCCAACCTGGCGGTTTCGTCACCACACTACACAAGGAAGATATACCAACTCTTCGTTGCGCACTCGCAACTCCCGCACCCCCTCTCAGCTTTGCTGTCTTGGACCCTCCAGGTCACTGGATGGAAGACGTCTCCCAAGTTCTCCCACTCAGAGCCTCCACCCAGGCACTCCTCGAAGTGCCATCGTACGTCTCCAACATTCGCCCTCCTTTTCGTGCCGCTGCGCAGATTCGACTAGATCAACTCAGCCAGTTTATCGATACCCACGCCAAGGATCTCCTCTTAGCCGATAAACTCCTCTTCAAGAACTGTCCCATCCAATGGTCCGATCCCATCGCGCTCGACACCCTCGCACAGATCTTACGCCTGTACACCAACACGATCCGCGTCGACCTCGACGCAGTACTGTCTGTCGGCCCATTCTTGGACGAGTTGAAGAAGGTGGAGCGGATGATGCCGGATCGGGCAAAGGCACGTGCGTGCAAGGACGCGTTGAAGCACCTGGAAGGGCTGCACAAGGTGCTCGTGCTATACCTCTGGTTGTCTTTTCGCAACGCGATGGCGTTTTACGAGGCAGACAAGGCCTTCGAGCTTAAAGCCCGTGTGGAACGCGTGTTGGAGTGGTGTCTTCGTCAGGTGTCGTCCCATGGAAAATTCGAAGATGCCGATATGACACGGTCTGCGGACAAATTGGATTATCGACATCGACGGAATGCGAGAGTGGGTGGAAGGGACTGGGTGGCAGGAGTCGCGGCTGCAAAAAGGGTCGCGGAGAGTGCCCGACGGTGACGGTCATCACGGGTTCATGTTGATCATTATAGTACCTTTGTTTATTTCTCAATGCTCCCCTCTCTGACACTCGTGCATCAGTTGGATCTGTCTGGACAAGTACCGTGCAAAATCTCGGACCAGGCATATTACAAAAATCAAAACACGTGACCCAGCGCGTCACCAAAAACCGCCCGCATTCAACTTCTTCAAACATTCAAACATCCACACTACACTACCTAATTCACAAAACGACACGCTGGCCGTGGTTCTATCGCACATCAAACAATACCGCCGCCAACACCGCACTGCACCGCTCGTCAGTCAGGACAGCCTCGAAGCAACCAACGTCCCTCCGATCGAGCATCATATCCGCACTGACTGGCGCAGCGCATTTGTCACCCACCATGATCACGGCCATCCCCGCGGTTCTTGCGCTAGCTTACCTGTCCGCCGTCTCCTCTGCGCTCCCATCCGCGCTCAACCAGGATGTGTCTCTTCAAACCGAACCCAATGCACCCCGCACACTCCTCGGAAAACCCTATCGAAGACGTTGGAACTCACAAGACTGCCCGCCACCCTGCTGGACCCTTTCTGTCACAGATCGCAACGATTCCGATGCCGACACTGATGCCGGCCCGGATACCTTGGCAGTCCCCGACTATACATCGGCATACCAAGCTCCCGCTGGCAACGACGGTTGGACCCCCACGAAGATGTACACGAAACCCCGCGTCCCACTTCCGCTTCCGCTCGTCTTGAACGCATCGCCAGAGTCCGTATCAGCGCGTTTACGTCTGATGAAATCGAAACGACCTCTGCGGCACAGCCCTTGCTCGGATGGCGCACCCCCGTCCAGGAACGAAGATCAGGATCGTATACAGCCTCTCGTCGTCTCCGGGTCCAAAGGAAAGACGGGATCACTCGAAGCACAAGTCCCTGAACGTTCGAAGCGGCTGTACGACAGGGGAGAATGGAAGTCGCGGTTGTTTGAGAAGTATTAAGTGGCATCAGGGGCAAACGGCGAGATGAACGTTGGACGGAGTTGTGTTTTGTCGTAGCGTGACGACAGTCCAGACCTCGCGTAGCGATTTGCATTTGAACGGGACACGTCACTTGTTGGGTGATTTAGGAGTGATGTCCACCAATGGAAGAAAAGATCTGCGTTCATATACTCTGCCGGGCATGCCTCGAGTCTGCAGCGTGTGGCATCTCGCCTGCAAGAACCCGTTTACTGCCGTCTCTGAGGTCGGTTGCCACTTCCTCGCAGCCCAGTTATTGAACCAGTCTATTTTGCAATGGAACCCGGAGGCAATATTCAACCGTTACGTCGAACCAGCTAGGCACAGCATCTTGAAGATGAATGAAGTCAACGAAAAGGCGCAGCGTTTGTCTCCATTACATTGCCGGTTGTTATAGTAAATCGGATATCAGGATGAGATCCGGGGGAGAAGTCTCACGAGCGAAGCTGAAGTGGACAAACACGATCAAGGTGGATGGAGCAATCGATGAACTTTGAACGGCTGTACAAGTCCGCCACACGTTTTGACGTGAACAGCCACTGGGTAGCGGAGGTGAGGTTGGACGCAAAAGCTCACGAAAGCCCTCACCTCAAGGTATCAGATAACATGGCCGTTGCCGGCGCGGAAATATCAAACACGGTAAACTTGGCGGCTGTGTCGAGGACCCCATGAGGCTCTCGAGTACGTATGGATTACCTTTCGTGAGGCAGTTATTCATTCATTTCGATTATTCCTCTTATGGGTCATCAGCCGACAGTGCGCAACGAATCACAGCTTGAGCCTCGCACGGGGCCTCGTAAGTGGCGAAGGAAGACATCAAATGCAAGTAGAGCTCATCCTAGACAGTGGAGGAAACACCACCAGCGGAATATGGGTGCTGCGCAAAGAAGTAGTTCTGGAACATCTGTGACGATAGCCGCATGATCCTAGCAGCAGACAAGCCTTGAGGTGTCAACTCGGTAAGCTAGAAAGGTACCAAGTTCGCATGCATGCAGTCTATCTCCGGAAACACTTACCTCATTGACTCCGGCGCAAGGGTTTGCTCCCGATTGGACTGAATAGTGTTTAATTAGAACGTTTTGGGAGCCCGAAGCCTACCCCAACGAATACCTGAAAGAAGTGCGCTAAGTATGGGAACCGCGGAAGTGGCGAACTCTACTGGGATGGAGCTTAAAAAACGAAAACGCGGATGTGGATGGGTCGCATGTGGCGTCGAAGGGATTAGAGCCGGGGTGGTTATATACAGGGGTAAAGGGTAGGACAGAACTACGCACCTTTGACCCATGTCGCCGTCGTCAAACCGATTGTTTCTGTTGTTTCTTCTTTTGGTGATCTTGCTTCCCGCGTTACTGCTGCTGAAGCCGGTCAGGGGGCATGGGACCAGAATCATCCATCTGGTCGCACGTGCTCCGGGCGTTTTCCTACATTTACGCGCCCGGGCGTCAAGACTTTTTCAAGCGCCAGCAGCCTCGCACGAAGAGCTACCACATACCACGATGAGCGAAATATCAATTCCCCGAAGAGATGAAAATGATAGGTGCTTGCAACTGGCCTATAGAAGAGAGTTATGACTGACAGGATAGCCTCCGTTCGTCCAGGTGGAAAATGCTCACTCGCGAATCGGAGGCAGCCATTGAGGAATACCTCCTTCCCAACATCGATATGGACCTTGCTTCATTCGTCCGCTGCACGACCTTTCGTGTTTTTTCGGTGGTGTTTCTGGGTGTGGACCCGGGCACGCTCGCGTTTCCGACCCTCCAGCTGGTTACGGGGGCGGTATCGGACTTCTACGATGATGGGCAAGGGAAAAGCACCCTCCCGCTTGAAGTCCAGAACATCCTGTGCGAATGGCTTCCATGTGAATTCCCGTTTGCCTTGGACCACATTCTTCCTGCATACGAAGCGCTTTGGCGCATCATCGCCACAACCATGGTGACCTGCGAAGACGATGAAACGAAAGTCTTGCGTTGGGTGATGCTGGACTTTCGTGACAATCCGCGGGATCGACAGTACAGAGTATGCTTTGGGAACGTAGGCGAAAGCGTTTCCGCCATCATGGATGATGCTGTGAAGCGCATTACACCCATCGCACGTCCACAGCACGCCACCACCTCAACCTGGCCGTTGAGTTGCATTCAGTATGCTTCTCCTCAGGGCAGCTCGATGGTCGGTCATCCTCCGACGATACAGGAAGCGCTGAAATTTGCGGCATTGTTGGCATCCAAGATCATCGGACGGATTGGAGTGCATTATGGGATATCCGGTGAAAGAGTCATGGGTTGTCATGCCGCTCCATGGGAACAGCGCAAGATATTCGGGGTCAACAGGGTCCAGGCCCAGGCCCAGGCCCCTGGTCATGTCGCCATCGATGTTGTAGACATACCACGACCTCACTGTAATGCGCACACATCTAGACACCACTAGGTTCTACAGTTATACGATAGTGGACTTTATTTTGTACATTCACCGGGAGTACCAGATTGGTCAAACTTGAAGCTTGAGCTTGAGGCTGTAAAAGAAAGATGCGGCAGCAGCGGCACAAGAGCGGAGATCAAACTACTGCAAGGCAGCTAACGGATTGGATCTCCGCTGCATTGGTGAACTTGAAGTTCGCCCCTGTTTGCTCGGAAACACGACGTTTGAGAAATCTGGAGAACCAACTCATTGGGAAAGCAGGTTGTGGCTCGGTCCATCCATCCATGGTGCCCTTTTACCTCCGTCGTCGTATTATCTTGACGCGATTTCTTGCTCCCCGTCTGTTGATGGATAGGACCCAAGCCCCGCCACAGATATGGCGGACGTACTGCTCGCCATCCAGATAGAGAAGTTACGCGTGGAAGAGGCGCTGGTTGCGCGGGATAACGTAGTGGCTCACCTTGAGGATGCGTACATCTCCGTTCGCCAAAAGGCAGAGACGATATTACGGTTAGAGCAAGAATTGGAAGTATTCAAGCGAACCTCGACCCCGGCAAACACGAACTCGAGCGGTTTTGAAAGTGTTTTAAAACTTCCTTGGATACCGCCGTCAGACCACAGCCAGACGTTTGAACAGTTAGAGACGAAGGCTCAGGCAGGTGCTATGTTTTATCCCGCCGTTCAAATATTGCTTACGATAGCCAAACAATAGATGGAATCAACAGAGAGAAATCCAGATACCCCTCGAGGAGTACCAAATGAACTTCCATTCACACCTGACAAGCTCGTAGATAGCCTGCAAAGCAACTCGGCTTACTGTAGACAGGTTTACATCAATAACTCTGCGTTAGTCAGAGAAACGCATACTCCCATCACACCACCACTGCCCAACGACGAAGAAAATCAGGTGAGCGCATATATGCGTCGTTCCCGGCGGAAACCATTTTCTACGGTATAGGTTTCGTCCCCCGCTTCCGAGACAACACTACCTGAACGGACGATCGTTGCGAGACAAACCATGCTTGCGAACCTTCCTCTGCCGTCGGGTATTCCTGATGATGCTTTGCAGCCGATTATGATTCAACCCCCTTATACCCTTCACGAGTTCCTTGGGAATGCTACTGGTGTAGGTCTGTTCTGAGTTTCACTCGCAATACTAACACCTTCAAGTCTCTCAAGGACTTGTGAGGACTTTTGTTGAAATCATCTGATTCATCTCGCGACTTCAATTAACCAACGACCGGTCAGACTCAAAAATTACAGGGTATTGTCTCAGCCGACGACATACTGGTGTCCCGATAGGGAAGAACATGGGTATTTCCTTACCCCGGTCTTTAAGTGCAGCACAAATCCTCGCGTTACGACAGCACACCGTTGGTCCACTGTCGATGTGATCGGAGAGATGAAGAAGCCGACGGGTAAGGTGACGCGTTACTTCGACCATCTTCCTCACCGATTCTCTTAGAGTGCTTTTACAACAAGGACGGAAAGTGGTATTACGCTGGTACCTACAAGGCTTTCCGGATGGACGATCTGACGGTTCAAGAGTGGGAGTCTCTTTCGACCGAGGTAAAATCGTTTAGCTCTCCAAGATCTGGTCGTGCGGACACAGTCGTTTTCATAGACGACCCAAGCAATCGTGAGGGAAACTCTGGTCGGCCGGAAAAACGTATCTCCTCAAAATCACTACGAAACATCCCAACTCTATGCCGCGGGGGCTCTGCGCGTTGCTTGCATCGGCCTATGTTGTGTCGGTTTCAGCGATGACACGTATCGTGGTGTACTCGAACAATCACACTTTCTTTACTGGGGTCGAAGCACCGTATGGACACCTGTCAGGACGACAACCACGCTTATCGAGACAAGCGATGACGCCAAATCCACGCAGTCTTGAAGCATCCCTCATTCTCGCGGTTCTCTGTTCTCCGTTCTCTGTTCACGTTTCTGGCACTTTTGTATTGATCGATGGTATGGTCGCATCCTGGATGTTATGAAATATAGAAATTGTGAATTGTATGTGTCTGCACCAAAACTTGCTCCTGGGATTTCCGGTACACGTAAGGATATAGTTATTGTTCCTACAGTTTCACCTTTGGCGCAATCCCCTGACTTGAGAGTACTGCTCCTCCATCGAGCAAAATGTGCGCACCAGTGACATGTGCACTGGCGGGAGAGCAGAGAAATAGTGCAATGCCAGCAAGGTCCGAGGGGTGGCCAAACCGCCCTAGAGACCACATGATTCATTGGAAATACCCGTTCAACTCAGACGTACCAGTTGGTTGTTGGGATGCAATTTTTTCTTCTCCCGCGGACTTGAAACCGAATGCTGTCATCTTGGTGGGAAAGATTCTGCGTAGAATGTCAGATATCACCAAGATCCAGGCCGCATTAGACGTACCCAGGGCAAATCGCATTCACCCTGTTTCAGTCAGTGGTAAACAACAGAAACAAAAATAACGGTACGCCACATACATGATCTTCCGAGGAGCCAACTTGACCGCCAACATCGATGTAAGATGGTTCACAGCTGCCTTGCTAACGTTGTCTGGAAAAAAGGTTACGTGAGAAGGGGAATATAGAATTGACACATGGGGGCATGAGGACTGACAGCTGTAGGTTCCGTTACCGTTGGCGCTCACCAGACCCTCGGCGTGTGGAGTGACACTTGCAGTCGATGAAATGTTGACGACGTGGGCGGGATCCGCAGCAGTGGCTTCTTTTGCGAGCCATGACGATAGCCTCCAGTACAGGATATCTCAATCGAACCCTATAGATCAATAGCCTGTATATATGAACTTACCCCACTGTTACTGGAGATCACAAACTGGAATAAGAAACTGTGCGACCGAGAGAGAGTAATGGAGACTTACGGTAGAAGAGGCCCTTCACGTTCACAGCCATGATATTATCCCAGCCCTTGTCCTCGGGGACGTCATCAAAAGGTGATCCCCATGATACGCCAGAGTTGTTCACGAGGACATGTAATGTCTTGGCTTGTTCGAGCTCGGAGAGGGCTGCAATCAATGCATCCACGCCGGCCTTGTTCTACGACAGTGTCAGCACTCAATGACATCGCCAATCCGCCAGTGCCAAGTTACTCACGCTGAGGTTGGCGACAATATAGTGCGCACTACCGGGTCCGAGTGCATTGAGTTCTGCTACTGTCTAGAAAAGACATGTCACAAAGGTCCTTGACAACCATCCGGAGGCACTGCGCACCTCTTTCAACAACCCTTCTTTTCTTGCCGCGATATAGACCTTGACTCCGTTTTGAACGAGTGCGGAGGCAATCGTCTTGCCGAGACCTGTTCCGCCGCCCGTAACGAGCGCTACGGTAAGCCCAGGCCGTAAGCACGATGAACGCTCGAGCGTGGAGACGAACGGATGGGTATGTACCTATTTTCCCGCGGACGTTGAACAAGGATTGCAGAGAAAAGTCTGTACCCAGGGCGTGTCATCGCGGTGGATAGAGAGAATGGATATGAGGCAGGCTCACCCGAGGCAGACATGGCACTTTCACGAGTTGAACTTCCAGCAGGACGCACGTCACACGGGTGGACGCCGCGTTAAGAGGGACCGGCTATCTCAATAGCCGGGCCGGTCATCAACTTGTAACGTTTCAGCGGTTGACGCGTGTCACGTCGATAAGCATTTTTGCTTGGCCAATTGTTTCATGCTAGGCTCATGCGTCACTTTGTACCAATGTCCAGTTGTTCCGTCCAGAGTGGCTGGTGGTGAGTCGGCGATATAATGACCTTGCATTTACCTCGTGGTAACGCTGCGCAAAGTGAAATAATTCGCCGCCTGGTTGCCATGCGATAGTGATGGTTTCATGGCGGGTACAAGATCTCGAGGCCTACGGCGCAACATCTACGCAGTCTTCCTCGTCGCTCCTTCACAAATGCGTCCGCTATCTATTCTCTTTATCGCTGCCTTGCTGGCCATGGCAGCTGCATTACCACGCCGTCGCTCACTGAAGACTCGGATTCCGATTCAGAAGAGATTGACCCTAACAAAGGATGGGATAGTCGACCTAGATGCCATGCGCTCTCATCTTGCGTACTCAGAACGGTATGCCACATTTGATAACCCACCGTACCCCTCCCACTTTATCTGTAACAACTAGCAAGTATATGCAAGGGGTTGCTGCATTAGGGCGCCACACAGGTGTAGCCCAGCCATCCTCAAGTGGCCATGCTCGACGTGCTGGCGGTGCTGATCCACTCACGGATGACGGGAACCAAAGATGGTACGGTACGATTTCTATAGGATCACCTGCTGTCGATTACACAGGTGAGCCACTCGTCCATGTCATTGGACGATACCTCACCACCTTGTGCAGTGGACTTTGACACCGGATCCGCGGACTTATTCCTCCCTGCGTCAAACTGTAACTCGACGTGTGATGGACACACGCTTTACAACCCAAACGCGAGCACTTCGGCTATCGACCTGAATCAGCGTTTTATGCTTGCATACGGCGATGGTTCCACGGTTTCTGGCGAACTGTACTCAGACACGGTCGCCATTGCAGGTTTCATGGTAGGTGACCTGGATGTTGCGTTGTGAGATATCTGACAATATCATAGGCTACAAACCAAACCATCGGGGCAGCTTCACAATATTCAACTGGTTTCCAAATCACAAACTTTGCGCCAGATGGCTTAATGGGCATGGCATTTGCAAGTATATCCGTGTTTCAAGCCAGTCCAGTCGTTCAGACGCTCATTGCGGAGGGACAACTTTCTGATCCCGTTTTTGCTTTCAACCTGGCCTCATCGGGGTCTGAGTTGCTCATCGGGGGCGTCGACGCGTCGTTGTACACAGGCTCGTTTACTTACACGCCTGTCACCCTGCAGGTTAGAACTTTTCTGTACTACCTCGATATCGACCGTTAACATGTGAGGTCAGGGATTCTGGCAAATCAGCGTAGATTCTATCAACGCCAATGGCCAAGCAATCAGCAAGAACGTGTCCGCAATCGTGGACACGGGAACAACGTTCATCCTTGGGGACGCGGACACCGTCGGCCAGTTCTACAGTGCCATCAACGCCACGGGCGTTGGAGGCGGATATTATACGAGCAAGTCTCTATACATCAATGCTTGCTTTTCTTAACCTCCTTTTCTCAGTGCCTTGCGACGCCATGCCTAACGTCAGTATCACGATCCAAGGAAAGCCCTTTGCCATCTCCGCCGAGACGTTCAATCTTGGATCGTACAACTCTACCGGGACTAGCTGTATTGGTGCCATAGCAGCCACGGGCAGCCTTGGAGGTGTGTCAGTGATCCGTAATTGATGTATTTTCTGATGGTCGTCATGACTAGACACCTGGATTCTGGGTGACGTATTTATGCGAAACGTTTACACCGTTTTCGATGTGGGTGGGCTACAAGTCGGTTTTGCTGACCTCGCATGAGCTCTTTCTTGGTGGTTTATCGATATCTTTCGAAGGCGAGCTCTGGTAGCCCTTCTAGAAGGACAATTTCGGACAGACTAGGACTGATACATTACGGCATTTCATAAGTAAACTTGCCCCATATCGAAGAGCTGTTCGTGAATATTATCAGAGAAAATGAGCACGCAATCAAGTCACCTGAGCGGTATCTCTATTTATACAATGAATAGAACTCGGCCGAGCAAACGACGTTCATCATGCCCATCCCATCCACAAAGACACTAGACCACATCGTCCATCTGGCGCCACCTGGCACGCTCGAGCGGACATCCCAACAGTTCAGGGATTTGGGTTTCAAGTTTGCGCATTCCCTCTTACCAGTGGATGTCTCCGTGAGATGACCTCCTTGCAGCGTTATTCCTGGTGGGACCCACACAGGGGGCTTCTCAGAGAACGCGCTCGTGGTAAGACTGTGCATATAGTAACAGTCCCTACCAATGTACCGATCATCTACTCCGATCTGTACAGATCCTCGGCGACGGCGCCTACCTCGAACTCTTCTCCTTCACCCACCCCGCCTCGCACTACCCGCCCGGTTCGCCCGACCGTCAACAACGGGATTCCATTCCCTGGGCCCACAAAGACCCCGGATGGATCGACTTTGCCTTCCTCGGCTCTTCCACCACCTCGATCGCCCATATCATCAACACACGTGCGGCGAAAGATCACAGCGAGATCCACTACGCCCCCGAAACCCCCGGCGGTCGTTCGCGCGCAGACGGGCGAGTCCTCGAGTGGCTCATCAGTAGCACGGACGACGATCAGCTCCGGGGGATAGTCCCGTTTTTTTGTGGGGACGTGACGCCTCGGGGATGGAGGGTGCGTTTCCGAGTTAAACAATGCCTAGACTGTCGAATGTAGAGTGCTGACTGGGCGAGACGTACGGCGTGGTCGCTATAGGTCCCTGTTGAGCCGCCGTCGAACGCCGTCCACCCTTCGGGCGTACGGGGCGTAGCGCATCTTCGTCTGTTGACGGAGCCGAAATTGCTCGCGAGCGTCGCTGCGAAGCTCACGTCGGTCGTTGGGGAGCCTCCACGAACAAACGCCACGAAGTCAGAATATACGTGGACGTTGGATGTGCAATCGGGCAAGTCGAGCGTGGAGAAACCGCGGCTCATCTTGAATGCCCCGACGAATGACGAAGAACAGGATCACCTGGATACAAAGGGACCGGGAATCTTTGAAGTAGGGTTTTCAGTGGGGCCCGATGGGATTGAAAGGAAATCCAGTACTCCGTACGGCAAGATTGTTTGGGTGAAGCCTTGTTAAACTCGAACCGTGACCGCATTCTGAGAATATATTAGTACGAATATACCGTGTGGATGGAAACTGTCCTTCAGGGATGAGGGACTAAGAGTAGAAATACTAGACAGCAGAATCAGAACGCCGATGCCAGTGTATCGCGAATCCGGGAGAGAGAAAAAAAGCAAAAATGAATGACCGCCGCAGGGGTCGAACCTGCAATCTCCTGATTACATTGTATCGTAGTCAGACGCGATGCCATTTCGCCAGGCAGCCGATGTTGCATGAGGAAGGGGTACATCCCATCAGCTAGGGACCTCAGAAGTACACTCGATTCAAATTTCAAACGGTGTTCTGGTAATCATGCGCCGAAATGCTCACAGCATCGTGAAACAGATGGCCAAAAAAAAGGCAGCATTGTCATTGGTAGCACCGCGCTCTGCACGTTTCACGTTCAGATTCAATTGAGACCGAGTCAGACCACTGGAACAAGATCACACCATCATACGTGATCGCTCCTATGTAGTAACATAATGCACCGTAGTTCTATTTTGATACTCGTGCTTTAGATACTGGATCGGCGAGCACCGCTCAACCTGGGTTCCGACGGACTTGGTGTTATTCTCACAGCAAAGCGAAGGGGCGACGATGCAGCCGTCGGAACACGAGTGGGGTCATTCCTCGCGGCGGCGATACGAACGAGCACTGTGTAGAACGAGATAGATATCACGGGAGTCACCTAGGAATCGCGTTAGCGAGGCCATGGTATGAAGAGAATTAAGGAGAGAGTGGGAGGACGAACCAAGTCCAACACGATGAACTGCCCGGTGTCTCGGTAAACGTAGCACGCGAGGAGAGCAAAGACAGTGAATATATATAGGATTGCTGCGTCTATAAGGACGCGGAGTAGTACGGTGGTATCGACCCCGGACCGAGAAAGAACCCGGACCACCCCCGGTTCATCCCGGTTGGTCGTCCAGATACGATAGGCCAATAGAGCTATTTAGACCACACAAGGTCACACCTATGGGAAACCAAACAGGTCTAATCGACTCACCTGAACTGAGAATATTCGTTGTTGTTGTCAACAAATAGAAAAGAACGACCAATTTTCCAGCATCTGGCAGGAAAACTTCGTCCGAGCCTATTGCGTACTGCATGTGGTAGAGTAACCCTGCGGAAGTTACTGGTGATGGTGAGCTTCGGTTACCCCGATATTTTACTAACGCACCAGAAGTAGCACACCACAGAACCGCAGGTAGTATAATGACCCCAAAGCGTTGCCAAACGACATAACAGCGATATATCTATTTTCAAACACTATGAGCGCAAGGGAAACGACAATCACAAGAATCCTACCCCAACCCCATCACCGAGCAGTGTTTGCAGAACGTAAACAGTATTCTTGACGATAAACGTTCGTTGTGTCATATCAGCAAAGAAACCTGTCGGACCCCCTGGAAAGAAATCAGCCTGGATGATGAACCCAACTACGAGTCGTTGGATATCAACCGCCACGTGCTTTGTAGTAGGATGACGTCAATCCAATGAATCAAGCGTGAACGAAGACTTACAACCGTGTTGAGGATAATCAACGTTAATGCGACCAGCGCCATTGACCAGTTAATTTCATCCTTGGGACGCCCGTGGGTTAGTGCCCACACGGTTCCGCCGAACAATACCAATGAAATACCTATTGCATCAGGGTGATCAAGTCGTCAGCCTTACATGAAAAAATACGAGGTGATCTCTGTCACCATAAAGGATGCACTCCATAGAAGTGGAAAGTAGAGTAGCAAGGTCAAGTCCGATCCCCGAAGGGGATATCATTATGGAGAGTGCCGTCGGCGTCTACTATGGCCTGAGGAGAAGGAATTTGAATGATGTTTCCACCATCAAACTGGGTTTGTGACACTATAAATCGGAACGCAAGACGCGTGAACGACACAGGGAAGTGTCATGCGTAACTGCACTGCTGAGCCCGATTCCGGGATCCTGAGAGAACCGACCATCAACACTGTACTTTTGCGCTCACCTTGAAGTACCATTGGATGACCAAAGTAAATTTCAGTGGTGACCTATGCCCGCCATCAACGACACACTTAGGCTACTTGCACAGCAATGCGGTGCTTCGGAGCCCCGACACAGGCGACTTCGAGTTGATGCAACGTCATATCAAACACTGACTCAACATATAGTGTCCGGTTCATCGTTTCCAGCTTGAATACTGGATGATGGCGCCGGTGCCGGGTTGAAGCTGAAACTTGTTTTTTTTTTTTCCAAGGCCACTGGCATCATTGAGCACATCCACTGGCCAATGTAGTAGCAAGCGGTCCATTGATAGTCACTCTGAAACCAGCTTTCAAAGCACCAGTGTAGCTTACAGACAGTGGTTCGGCTTGTCTCAGCTCGGCGAAGGGTCCTAGGCCTTACTGAGGCTTGCTCTCTGAGCAAACCATCTTGCTCGACAAGGCTTCAATTCGTGGGAACGTTAGCACTACTCAAGGCTTCCTGTTGTGGTAATAGGGCAAGGGGATAACTATCCGAGTTGCCTGTTAATGGAGCGTTCGAATATGGCAGATAGCTCATCATCAATGTAGCTAGGTTTGAATCTGAGCTTCAAAACTAACAACGGATTATCCGAATCGTCTGCCTGGCGAGTCTTTTTCATCCTCTGACTCTAAAGATCCACTGTTTATCTACCTAACGCTTTATTACATCGTCATTGGAGCAATGAGCGAGGTGTCAAAGCACGAGTTATTCTACTTCGACACTCTCACCTTTCGTGTATGGTCATTTCCTCGCTTAACCCTCCCACCTTGTCATTGAAATTGACAAAGGAAAACTAGGTAGAAGACTCTCTATTCAAGGTCCCGCGACATCCGTTTGAAACAGAGTCCACTGTTTTCCAGGACATGTTCCTTCTACCCATAGGAGACCTCCACAAAGAAGAAGGGAAGAGCGACGACAATCCCATTTACCTGGAGGGGATAAAGAAGGACGAGTTTGAGCAATTCTTGAGCGTCCTTTTGCATAGGTAAGTCACGGGAATCATCCATTCGACCCACATCGCTGACGAGAAATCCACTGGCACATGACTCTTTCTCCACCAACACAGACAGAACTTATGGCAGCTCCCAGAGATCGTTGCCAGAAACCATCGACCAATGGACAATCATTCTCAAACTCGCGATACTCTGGGGCTTCAACGCCATATATGAGCGGGCGATTGATCATCTCAAAGATGAAGTGTCACCGGTAGGCAGGGTCGTCCTTGGACAGACCTATAACCTGCACTTTGAGTCGTGGATATTGCCTGCCATGAACGAAATCATGCGGCGGAGAGAACCGATCAGCCTCGAAGAGGGCCGGCTCTTAGGTCTCGATATGGCACTCAGACTGGCATCCGTGCGCGAGCAGATTTCGGTCCCCAGGCTATTCTCAAATTATGACATCGTTCCGGGGAGTAGGCCTAATGTTGGGACACTTGACTTCAAGCCTATCCTCCGGGAAACTTTCAAAATGTCCTAAGTTGGTCACTTCGTAAGTCCTGTACTAGATAGTGTACCACACAATTTCAAGAATACGCAGCATCACTGACAGGATAATAGGTACATGAATGATGGAAACTCGTCCGTAGCTTTAGGGTGTCAACCATACCACACCACCAAGATGATGCCAAAGTCAGAAATGAACACAGACGGGGCCGGCATGTCTCTGTTGTAATTGTTGGGCAGTGAACAATCATAAATGTCATTGAGAATGAAACGCGTGCCATCTGATCAACGACGCAGACGAAAGCCCTAGTACACGCTCTTGCAGGCGATGGTGGATTCCAGTTCACGATCAAAGCCCAACTTGAATCACTGATGAGGTAGTGGTGTCGATAGGTGACCAGCGATGATTGATGTTGAAGCTCGATTCTTTTCCCGACTCCGCCTTGCCCCAAGCCATTGGAGAGGACTAGTCTGGTGACCAAATTAGGAGACGACTGGGGCGCATACCGACACCCGAAGGTGCGGTGGCGGCCCTGCCACCGCCAAGGGAACCCAGGACCTGTCCCGGACCTACTACCACACCGCCCCGATCCGAGCCATCTAAGTGCCAAGTTATATGACACTACTTACTGGGTCCCTTTTTCCAGAACCCGATTCGTGCTGTAGCTTACTGACGACGTATGTTCTGCCAGTGGCAATGAACTCCGAGTCGGCCCGAGCCGAGATCTTCTTCAAGTCGCCGAGAGTTTACTCCCGCAGGTTCCCTCCTCCGGGCGACCCCTAAGTTTCATCCTCTGAATCTGTTATTCATACCTTGAGATTATATCGTCACCGGAACGACCTCCACACAGAAGAAGGGACGAGCGATGACAACCCCATTTACCTGGAGGGGGTAAAGAAGGACGAGTTTGAGCTCCTCCTGAGGGTCCTTTTTGCATAGGTAAGTCCACGGGAACCATCCATTCGATCCCCATCGCTGATGCCGAGCGATCCACATGGCGGAACGCCCTCCCCACCAACACCAACAGGACCCATGGCAGCTCCCAGAAATCGTTGCCAAGATCCACTTAGCCAATGGGAATCGGTCCTCAGGCTCACGACGCTCTGGGGATTCGACGCCATCCGCCAGGCCGCGATCAAGCATCTCAACGACGTAGTGTCACCGGTAGGCAGGGTCGTCCTTGGACAGACCTATAACCTGAACTTTGAGTCTTGGTCGTTGTCTGCTATGAATGAGATCGTGCAGCGACCAAACCCAATCAATCTCGAAGAAGGTCAGCGCATGGGTCTCGATATGGCACTCAAGCTGGCATCCGTACGCGAGAAGCTATCGTTCGGGTTAGCCGGTCAGCGCACCTATGATGTCGTTCCAGGGCTTAGGCCCGACGTCGAGACGCTCGACTTCAAGCAAATCCTCCGGAATACCTTTAAAACATCGTCAGGTTGATCAATCATTTGCCTAGTTCAGAACTGAACAGTTGGAGAAGTTAAATATCGTCCGCTACAAACGTATATTAAATTCAAGTGTATTGTACGATGCCAAGAATACGAAATGTCATTGACACAACATGTCAAGTATATCAACATGAATAACGGAAACTTGTCCGTAACTATAGGGTATACCGGTTCACAATCACAACCCAGCCCAACACTTTTTTTCACCTCTTCTCCTTGAGCTTCAACCATACCACACCAATCAAGATGATACCAAAGCCAGCAATGAATGCAAACAGAACCAGTACGTCTCTGTAATAACTATCGGGGTTAAAACCAAAGAGCTGGTGGGCGGTGAGCAATCCTGCAATAAATGTCATCGAGAGTGAGACACGTACCATCTCCATGATCAACACCGCAGAGATATCGAGTGGGACGCCTTGCAATTGGTCTACAATCATGAGCCCTGAGCCTACCTCATTTACACAGAGTGCTTCGAGGGTATACTAGGATGGGTATGAATAAACAAGACTCTTGCACGCGGTAAATCGTACCTTCAGAGGACACAACCATTGCAACCACCGTAGTACTGGTGGAATGGATGTCAAGTGCACAAAGAATCCGGCAAAAGTCATTTGGTATAAGGCGAGGAGAGCCGAGACAAGGATCGCGATACCCCCGTTGCGGAAGAGCGTGGCGAGGAGGAAGTTCTGTGGGTTGACCCGTGAGCGGCTAAACACGTGTCTATAAACAGGACACGCACGAAAAGTGTCATGACAAGCGTGAACAGAACTAGGATGAACAAGAATTTGAAAAAGTGAGCTGCGTCATGAGCAAGCCCAGCCATCCAATAGGTCCTGAGAAGAAATGTGTTAGTACTCGGAGTTGAGACTTGTTAGGTAGAATCAACAAACATCGTAGACACAATGATTGTCGGAAGAATGCGGAGTGGGATGACATCAAAGAAGAAACGAGATAAAAGCCAAGCAGTAGGACTAGCGAGCAGATATCAGCATCGGCCAAGAAGAAATTAATAACGAGATAAACCTGTAATATGAGTTGGATCGCTCGCGAACAAAGAGCGGTCGTATTTCGACAATGTTGTACAAGGCACTCAGAGATGAGAAGGCAATGAGTGAACCCTACGACTCTAGATTAGAACATTGACATCGGTCAAGACAAATAAGGATGACAAACCAAGAAGAACAAACACCCTACACGAGACTGGAACCCAGCAATCGTCAATCCGGTGTGGAAGTACAGGCCACCTGACACAGTATTGTCAATACAGGTAGTACAGGATATTCTTAGTCGACGCACCGCAGAAAGCTCCTAGAACGGCAGAGACAACCAAATGAGTGAAGAACAGTGACTTGTCCCTAAGTCATGCCCACTATAAGTTACTCAAGCGGGAAGAGAAAGGCATAACTCACCGACGCAATAACTTCCATTCACGCCCACATAGTACTTGGAACTGAGTGAGGGATGTTGCGGCATATTCTCCGGTAGTGATCCGGGTGCGAGCGGCCAAAGCCTCCACATCAGCACCATCGGCTTTTTCATCAGAACTGCATTTTACCGTGGCTGTATGCTCCTCAGCATTGCTCTTTGCCGCAGCTGGGATCGAGCTAGCTGAGGTAGCGCTTGCAATTTCAAGAAGATAGTCTGCGACGTTGTACCCCTCTTCATAAGGAGGCACTTCCGAATCACCTTCTTTTTCGATGTCCGTGTTACGAGCACTTGTGAAATGTCTCGCAGGAGCCAACCCGCCGGGTCCAGAATACAGTGCTCGCCCACGTGAGAGAAGCAGAACGGAGTCAAACGAGTGGTAAAGACGCGAGCTAGAAAAACAATGTTATGTATGATATCAGTGGTTGAATAAAGACTACCCACCTTGGCTGGTGCACACTACAGATGACTGCAACACCCTTGCTGTTCTCTTCCACAGAGCCAAACAGTCCTCCACCACCCCGTGCAACCTCCGTGAGAACGTTGACGACACGGCGCGCACTAACCGAGTCCAATCCACTCGTGGGCTCGTCGCATACCAATATATCCGGACATCCGACCAGTTCGAGACCAATGCTGACTCTCCGCGCTTCGCCTCCACTGATCCCACGCCCAGTTCCATCTGTTGCGCCAATCCTCGTCTCCGCCACATCTTCCAAACCAAGTTTCGAAATGATAGCTGATACCAGTGCCGACTTCCTCTCCGTCGACAAGGACTCGGGTAACCGTAGGGAGGCTGCGAAAGCGAGTGCCTCTCGCACCGTTAGGACGGGAGGTAGGATGTCTGTTTGAGGAACGAATGCTACTCGAGGTCGCCGTCCATTCGTCAATGAGGGGAATGAGATCGAGCCACTAAACACCCCAGATTTTGCTTTCCCCGCAATCAGTTCCACCAACGTCGTCTTTCCAGCACCACTAGGACCAAGGATGGCCATGAGCTCTCCAGCGGCAACTTGACCGTTAACGGAATCCAAGATAGTTTTATCGCGTCCAGAAGATCGGACAAAGTATGAGACATTCTTCCACTGAACGTCGACTCCGCCGCTGTGGCCGTGGTCAAATGGTCGTTTCCGGGCAGCTCTCTGGAGAATCCAACCCCATACGACTCCCGCAAGCCCGATCCCGATTAGGCCACACACAACAGCCAGACCAGCGATGACTCCTGGACTGAGTGGGCTCGAACCCGAGGTCTCACTCGAGGTCGACGTGCTATTGGACGTGTCGATTACGGCCTGAGTGACACACTCCCCGAAGACACAGCCTTGGAGGGCAAGGCCACTTGAGCCGAACAAGCTATTGATGGTCTGCTGTTGGAAGTTACACGTATTGGTGTTATCGCAAGCGATCGTTACAGGACCCGACAGTGAATTGATAGTGCTTGTCAAGTCGGACGCGACAACAGCTCCGCAGAACGTCGTGTTCGAGATACATTCGCAATGTAACGTAGAGCAAGTCCAAGTATCCGTTGTGCTTGTGGATGTTTGAGTGCAAGACGAAGCAGTGCAGGAAAATTGTTCGACGCCGCTGTAGAAGAGCTGAGCATATACCACTGGAGACCCGTTGGGGGACAGGACCGTGCCAGAAACATTTTGCAATGGGGAGAGCGAGGCGTTGAGGGTTCGATGGATGTTGAGTGTGGATTGCAATGGATAGATCGCTTGTAATGTCGGATTCTAGAATGAGGTGGGTCAAATTGTCTATCAAGCAGAGTAGACTACATACGTCAACTTGGCAGCTAAGTTCGCCCGCTGCCCATACCATAGGTGAGGTATTGCATACCATAGTATCGTTAAGACCCGAGACCTGCGCCGCTGCGGCGCTACTAGCATTGCCGCTCACAGCAGCGTATGCTGACTGACACGCAGACGCAGTTGTGCAGACGTTACAACCGAGCCCAGTCCATCCATTGGAGCATGAACAACCCGAGGAGGTCAAGTTGGGGAATCCGCCTGACGCGGCGGAAGACGGCGTGAGCAAGCGATGGGAACCATCAAATATGGTACCGCCGCATGCCGATTGAGAACAGTTTGCTCCACCAAACCCTGGGGGGCAGAGACAGCCAGAGGCGCTAGATGTACCGTAATTGGTGCAAGACTGCGCAGTGGCGATACCAATGGAAAGAATGAATGGTGCGAAGCTTAGCGCACGTAGAATGCTAGTTGTTGGCAGCATTGTTGATGCGGCCCCGAGGGAAGCGGGCGCGTTGGTGGACGTGGGCAAGTCGAGAAACACCTGTTGAAATTTTTTTGCAGTAATTTGACTTCTTATAAAAACATGGGCCTGAGTCGGCAATGATGGTTTCATTAAGGGAAGGAACCGAGCTTGGACCCGAGTTTGAACGGCAACGGCAACGCGCGGGTCACGTGGACTTGGCATAGACTCCGTTCCGGAGTCGTCCAAGACGGTGTTCTCGCGCCCAACTTCGAGTTCGCGTTTGTTGGTTTCGTCATGTTCTCGCGTGTAAGTGGCTCTGTTTCATCCAACCCTTGTCAATGCAATGTTGAGCCCTTTTAAGATTGCTTCTTGGTGGTCTTCCCCTGAAGCTCCAGCCGTAATGTTGGAGAAATATGATCCAACAAACCCAAAAATGAACCCTTTAAACCCTAAGGGCCTCAAGCCGTATGCACCCAGCTGCGTCGTTTGGATTGTTTCATATTAATTGCGTTCGTTAGATGCTGTGCTTGTCCAGAGTCCAAATCTGCTCGAGATGCATGCTTCCTGCAGCATGGGGCGGATGATGGCCAATGTACAGAATTGATCAAGAAACATGTCGACTGTATGCGTGGACTTGGCTTCAACATTTAAGCCACATCATGTCCATTCAATAGGGTACATCCAGTCAAGTTCTGGTAAAATATTGACCGTGCTGGTAGCAGATCTTAATCATGCCAATTATCATCACTACTACAATAAACCAGATTCATAGACTCATCCCACCTCACGAAATACACCAGGTGTCCTGTGAAAGCTCACTAAAGAGCCCGTGGCTGTCGGCCTAGGGTCGCGGTTAGTACTTTACCTCAATGACCAGTCCTTTCCGGCTGCAGGGCACGACCCCAGGAGCCGAACAAAAAAAATGCCTCTGAAAGTCCGGTTGATAGCCAATGGGTGACTATGTCAGGATCAGCTTGTACCCTGATTAGGAACACCTCGCTATCTCATTAGCGAGATCTTTGTGAACGTACCACACTGATGATCGCGTGCGGTTTGTCAAAGGTAAGTCATCCTCATTTGACGTCATGTTACAGCGCTTTGCAAATCTCTGTGGAAAACGAGATTTGAAAAGTCGCGCCTCGGAGACAGCCGGGAAAGGACCCCGGGCGCAACTGAGTGTGCGGGAAATGTCACGTCACGGACGCTCTGTTTCACTCACTCCACTCCGCGCACGTCGCAGCATTGCTACCGCAACAACAGATGAATTCAAGGAATCCTGCCTTGTTGGACAAACACATCATTCATCCCATTAGTTTGTCTGATACCATGATATTATGTAGTAGAAAAACTATGTAATATTGACTTCCGTAATATCACAAGACCTCGACAAATGTCTGAAAAATTTTCGACCCAGACATTGTATGATTCCATTGTTGAAGTGAAATTGTCCTTGTCATTCGAGTAGGCAGCTGTATTAAAAAAAATTTGCTACATAGTATCACTATGAACATTATTATAAACTAACAGAGTTGGGGATACTGTCCGACGGGCATCCTCGAATTCGTCTGTTGTTGTGGTAGCGTGCGACATGCGGAGTGGAGTGAGTGAAGCACCAGCATCCGTGATGTGACATTTCCCGCACACTGAGGTGGGCCCGAGGTCCTTGCCCGGCTGTCTCCGAGGCGCGACTTTTCAAAATTCGTTTTCCATAGAGATTTGCAAAGCGCTGTAACTGACTCCCGTGACTTTCGAACAGGTTTCCAAATTACATCAATACCTCCTTCAAACCCTTGACTGGTATATTTTTGCATATCTGCGGGATATGCTTTGAATAGAATGCATGACCTCTGTTTTCTGAACACGCCTACGAACTTTGGGTTGATATACCCTTAAGGGTTAGCAAGTGTCCCACGTCATGCCCTGGGCCGATCCGCTCCGATGGACATCTCATCGATGCTCATTTGGGAAAGGTTTCAGCGCGGCCGCTCGTCCGATGAGCTCCTACCGTGGGAGGCCGCGTCATATCAGGAGACGGCGAAGAGATTAAAGAGGACCCAACGACCCATGTAGACCACACTCCCTGGCCGATCCCAACTCTGATATGAACGACAACATGAAGTTCTTGACCATTGTCGCAGTACTTGGCCTTGCTGCTCCCGCGTTCCCTCAGTACACTGCAATGTATGACACCTTCTATGACGGGAATCTGAACCCCCTCAGTAGCGTTGCTTGCTCAACCGGCGAGTATGGCCTAATTACCTACGGGTATAACCTCTTCGGAAACATCCCTACCTACCCACTTATCGGAGGGGCTCCTCAGATACAGTCATGGGACTCGCCCTACTGCGGTACCTGTTGGGAGCTCACATACACCGACCCGCATGGCGATTCCACATCCATCAATTTCACGGCCATTAACACCAGTAATCAAGAAAGCTTCATCATCGCTTTTGCGGGCATGGATCTCCTTACGAACGGTAACGCTGAGACACTTGACGGTGTCTCTATCACCGCGACTCAAATGCCAGCGAGCATATGCGGCATGTAACAGAGGTTTCAAGGTAAGGCGTCCACCCTACTTATCGCGCACTTGGTGTGACGTGTTGAGTGTAATCAGTAAATTCAAGCGGCTTTCTGCAATTACAATTCACACCCCATCGATCTCGTCTTCCCTCCCCCGTCTTTCGTCTTTCGTCTTGTGTTCTTTTTCACATCCTTGCAAGATCCGTCCCAGGTAGAATCCGTAACCTCTATTACCACGATCACTGGCAGAGATTACCTACATACGTACTCAATACCCATATATATTCTTCTTTCATTTTCTATCTCAACAATTAGTGTTCATAGCATTAGTTTCCCTCGTTCTCCCTCCCGTCGCTCCTCTCTCGGCGAAGGTGAAATCTCGCGCCTACCAACTCTATGACATAGACTGCCTGTAGATCAACTTTCCGTCCCGTTTACTCAAGCGAGGATCGTTAATGCTAGTTATTCCTCTCTCAGCTGAGCTGTAAGCGCGCTGATTTAGAGCCCGTAACTAGCACATATGCCGTCCGCAATACTGAACGATGTCTGTTCAGTATTCTACCTTTTGGTGTGACGGCTACGCGTGCGGCGGTCCTATCACTTACATGAGCTCTCCGTTTATTCCACGTCCAGTCAAAGTCCCATCAGATCCCTACGTCTTCTAGAGTATTAGTATTGTGTACAAGCTCGTGATTCTGTACATTAACGAGCTATACCGTTTTAACCTGTAGGAAAGGCCGAGGCGTTTCGGTGTTCGCCCTCATGGATCATGTCGCTACTGTCACGATCATTCAGCCGATTCCTCCGACTTTGGACGACTCAAGTCTCATCGGGTATTGTGTCGGCGGCCTACCGGAGGAGGCCGGAAAACTCATGTAAGCCCACTACGTCACCTAACCCGCTACGTCACTAGCATTCCCGCTACTGGCGCTCGCACTGGCATTCACACTCATAATGACGTCATCGCTCAGACATATATATACGAGACCAACTACAATAACTAGAGTATCATCTTTTGTTCCCTCTCTGCTCTCATCGCCAATACTACGCTCGTACACGTTCTGTTCCCGACCGAGCGCTCTGTAGTGTTACCGCCCTCCCAGGCGGTTTCCACATAACTTGAAACTCCTCCGGAAAGCACGCAACATCTCCTCGTTGCTCGCTGACACGCGCTGCACAAAACACACCCTATCCTACGTCCACGCCACACAGCGATTCAAGCTCACCCATGGCAACCTTACACCGCCCCGTGACAAAGACAAATAGTCTGCCATACCCAGACGAGCCCAACCCCAGAGATGACCGTACCCCTCCCTCGCCGCAGCGGCCACCAGTAAGTCCCGAAAACCTGAGATAGACCATAGACGCACGCAAACGACCCACCTTGCACTACTTAAATCATATGATACTCATGTTACTTTCCCTTTCCTCCCTCTCTTTTTTCATTTCGCGCTCAAGGCCCACCTCACGGTCTCTTTAGGTACACATGCAGTCCACTCGCTCCCCCCTCAAGGGTCAAGGAGCCAATACTATTGATACGTCACATACAACACACCAGCTACTAGATTACCGCGCATGTACAGTCTACCATGGGGCAACGCCCCGAAGGACTATAAACTAGGAATCCAAAAAAAAAAAAGGGGGGCACTGTCCCAAAATGGAAGATGCATTGATGAACTCGCAGCCTTTACAGGCACACATGGTCGTAATGTCATTGCAATGATGGCGAAGAGCATTTGGGGGTCCGTTCCTTCCTTTTACCTCTCTTGCCGTACTTCTTGTTAAGTAAAGGGTCCTTGCAACCAGAATTCGCCGGCATGCCAGTGCTCACTTCCCTTGACTTGATGTAGCACTAGTCCTAATCATGAGATAGCAGCCGCAGTCATTGAGACGTTTCGACTGCACCCGTTGCGATAATACGCCCTCCCTTCCCCTGGGCCAATTCCCTCCGATAGACAGGTCTGCGATCCTCATCCAAATGACCTTACGAATGGTAATACTATACAAGTTGATGGTGCCTCGATCACCGTATATCAGTTGCACTGGCTGACTACAACATGGATCTGTAATATGGATCCAAGGTAAACAATGCTACTTACCCTGAATTTAGCCATGTATTCATCGAAAGCCGAACAGGTACGGGTTCGACACTAACTTGAGCATTCCCCTCTTTCTTTTTCATATAATGTTTTATGGCAGGATCAGGATTCAGGGGTCAGGGACCGAGAGCGCCGGGGAGCGATCGCGGTGGAGGTCGAGACGTCAACGCAGAGCGAGAGTTCATTCACGCCTTCCTCCATTCTGGACCCAGGAACTACACGATGTAGCTTTGTACGTCTATACACACCACAAACTTCTTGAAAAGTCGCACCTTTGATGATTTGAAACCAAAAAAATCCGAAGACCGTCGTTGTACTCTGGATGACGGACTCGGAAGTGAGGATCATGATGGCCTGGATATGTCACCACCGGGTGAAGAATTGAAAGAATTTGAAGGCTTTGTGCCAGTGTTTCACTGGCACTTCCCTTTGCGGCAGAGTAGGAATTTAAAGAATCCCTGTTTTATGGCAATCAGACGAATGTACTTTCGAAGCGCGGTGACCAGCAGGAACCAGAAGTTATAGGTTATGCCTTGATTCCACGAGCGTCCGATGACAGTAGCAATTGAGGAGCCAGGCGCATTGCGAGTGGTGGAATTGTTATAATATACTGTTGCAGGTCACGTGAAGCAGACTGAACGCCAAAACGTTATGTAACCACTAGCAGTTTGGCCAAATTGACCTTTATCACGACCATCTCGAACCGTCGTAAGTTTATCTCGTTCAAAAACCGGACAATCTGACCCTTTAAGATGATTTCTTCTTGATGGGTCAGCTGATCTACTCCGGGCGGCACTCCCGAGTAATACAATCCAACAAACCTAGGAAGATGAGCCGTTTGAGCCCCATGCCTGTGGGTCCCAGGCCGTATCCTAACTGCATGGGTTATGCTATTCACGACAATGAAGTACATGCGCTGCATTTGGCTTTTGAATTTTAGCTACGCCATGCCCATAGCTGTGGTCCTTCCTTTCTGGTTCGCTTCGAAGAAGCGAGTAGTTTCCCTAGTCACCTTCCTGCCGGAGGTGATCGGAACGCGTGAAGGTTCATTATCAAATCTGGAGACCAAAGGGTTTAAAAGACTTGATAGCGCATGGTCTATCAGCCCACATACTCTGGGTCACTTGAACTCCCCAGTATCTTCTACACCATGAGACTCTTTGCAATAGCTGCCGTACTTGGTCTTGCCACTCCCGCATTCCCCTACACCGAGACATACATTCTGTCATATGACACCATTTACGACCATGGTCAAAATTCCCCCATCGACGTCACCTGCGCGCACGGCGAGCATGGAATACTTACCCACGGGTACACCACTTTTGATTCCCTCTATACCTTCCCCTACATCGGAGCGATACCTCAGATACAGAGCCAAGATTCGCGCTACTGTGGCAGCTGCTGGGAACTCACATACACCGACCAACACGGCGTTTCCACGTCTCTCAATTTCACGGCCATTCAAGCCGGTGACAACCACCGCACCTTCACCATCTCGTTGGAGGGCATGGATCGCCTGACCCACAGGAGAGGTAGGATCCTTAAAGAAGTCCCGATCACCGCGGTCCGGAAGCCAGCGGGTGTATGCGGGTTGTAAGAGGTTTGAAGGTAAACCTTCCCATGTACCTCACACTTGGTGATGTGTTGATCGTAGTCATGACAATCAAGCAGGATTCAAAGTTATAAGGGTCGAACTCTTTTGTCTTGTGTCCTTTTTTTTTTTTTGCAATATCCACCCCATACAGACGCGCAATTCGTATGTCTTCTAGGACACCACGTACAATTCGGTATTTTCACATTGATGAGGCCATTGGAGGCTTCCATTAAACCGTACACTTTCCTACTAGTAGACGTTTCTGGCGACCCTTGACGGGCGATTGGAACCATACTCGCATTCATGCGGCAATCGTTAGCCATGCTGCTCCATTTTGCCATCGATTTTCCAATACGATCGGTTCCTAGGCTGATGCCCATGAGGGGAGGATAGCATGGGGCTTCTACGACGTTTACCAAAGTGGTCGGCTTCTGAGCTGATCACAAAGTCTACCATGCCGAGCTGGAATCTGGGGAAGTTTCAGCATAGGAATGTTCCTCCGAGTCCGGCGATCACATAGCTTGACGAGCACATGGAGCATCAGGTAGTACGGGTGAAACCACCGTCCTGAGAATACAGAGACGGTGTGGTGACCCCGACGACCTGATATGGGCACTCTGTTGGATAGTTACTGTCTTTGCGGTGGACTCTGCAGCTACATCAACCCGACAGCTGTCAGCTGACCCTTACGCCCCAGAGCGAGATATAGCCTTCAGGTGCGAGCTTGGCAGAAGCGAGAAAGTCATTCCCGAGTCTGTGTCTTCCCCTGCACCAACTGCCATGTGACCGCGCTCATCGCGTAACATGTACATATAAATCCTGCCGTACGGTCGTGTCCCTTCAGCCAGTACGTCCAATACACTCTCAGCTCTTCTCCCTATCTACCCTCCAAGCCATCTACCACCATGAGGTTCGCGTCTCTCGCTGCCGCTGTTCTCGCGTTCGCTCTCCCTGCTATTGCACAGCTGACAGAGAATCTCACGTACGACACGAAATACGACGATGCTTCCCTCCCGTTGACGGCTGTCGCTTGCTCCAACGGCATCGACGGTCTCAGGGACTATATCACCCTTGGCTCCCTCCCTGCCTTCCCATATGTCGGAGGGGTGTACACCATAACTTGGGATTTGGCTGCATGTGGCACGTGTTATGAAGTCACCTGGGGTAACACGACACTCGCCGTTTTAGCAGTGGATGTTGCCCTCGAAGGCTTTAACCTCTCCGAGGAGGCGATGAACACTTTGACAGGCGGGTTGGCGGTCGAACTTGGCAGAGTCAGCGTCACGGCAACTGAAGTTGATGCCTCTGTCTGTGGGATCTATTGATAACATCAACAGATGATGCAGATAGGTGCGCCTCCACCAAGTTCATTCCCTGACGTGTCCAGGATGCTCATCGACGAAATAGGAAAAGGACTTTACTTGCATGACATTTCGAATTCTTGATACGCATGTTTGAAGGACGTTCTTTACCATTACCTAGGTGGTTTTACATGGTTTTATTGGGAAATACGGTCACTATTCCCCCAGTACATTCTGTAGCTCGTGGTCGTGAGATCAAGGACTCCGAAATAATACTTATTCACACTTACTTGAAATGTACATACTTGTCATACCCGATACACCCACGACGACGTGAAGCATGCCCCATACCGCTCGACCGTAGACGACAATGCCATCAGAGGTTCTCTCGACAACGTCCAGAGACCCAACATCACAGGGAGCGCCGCTGCGCCAGCGAGAAGTTTCCGCGTTCGCGACGAGAGTCGAGTGGCACCGGGCCAGGTGGTGCGAAGAATGTTTACGCCCTCCACGGCGTGCACTACCACGCTCACAACGAGGCTCGTATACAACGCCCAACTACGCCATGGGAACCGAGCCAGACCCGTCTTCACAAACCCGTAGTCCAACTCGGCCGGTCCAATGCCGAGGATAGGCGCAGAAGCGTCCATAGGAGCGAGCCTGTGCGTAAAGACATGAATAGGCACGAAAATGAGGGCTGCATAGGCAGTAAGGCTCAGTGTGCTCGTAAGTTTGCGTGGCTGCTTGGATGCGGGTGCAATGAGTCTCCGGACGACACCTGATGCGACGTGTATGACGAACGGCGTCAAAAGGAGATACTTCTCTCCGAATGGGGTTTGGTAGTACTCCCTTCCCAACAGCTACTCGTTACATCGCACACGGTTTCTAGTCAGCGTATCACAGGATACGTGCACTTTGAGTACATACCATGACATTGGAAGACAAATTCGACCCTCCCACGTTTGCAAGTAATGGCGCCGACAGATGGATCAACAGGAATGTTGAGATAAACGGTGCAGATGCATGGGAAATCTTGGCCAATATCGAAGTCAATGTTTTCTTCGAGGGGTCACCTGGATTCATTGTATGTAGCGAGTCAAGTCACTTGGCAACTTGCTCAAACCAACTCGATGCTTTCGACCTACGGCATTTCCCGGGTCGGGCAAAAATCAACCACTACGCCTCGGCTCTCTTCCGTAACAGACGAGGATGGGGACGGAAACTTGAAAGCGCATTACGACTATGGACTACTGTTTCTCTTTCCACTTCCGAGTGAGGCTTGATGTAACTAGGTATTCGTTGGTCCTGGATCACTCCGCGCTAGCGGATCATCCATATGTAGATGCCAGTGATCCTGTGCATCGCGCCGTTTTGCGTGGATCTAGAATTCCTTGCACATACCGCACTGGCTCACGCTGAAATGTAGCGACCGTCATCATTCTGTCCTCCTCCAACCATCCGTTCCGTAGGTTTTCTCTTATCCTCGCATTAGTCGGCTTCACTCATTCGGGCGTTTGGCAAGCAGACGACAACCACTGGCAGGGGTTAGCGGTGTCGAAAGTCATTAATTCCCGTTCTCACCAACTTCTCACCTGCTATGCATTTGTAACTGTGCGCACCCTGCCGCAAGCAACCTCAGCCCACGTGCATGATGCATGCACGGTGGATCTTCACCATTTGCACATCCAACTGATTCCACACTCTGGTCCCACTCCAACCGTGCATGTACGCTCACATACCAGACGGTTGGTACAATGAGTGGCGTGAAGAAGGCGAGTAGCTGTCACCTGACCCGACTCCCAGACCTACGAGGACTCAAGGGCAGTTCGCCCTGGTTCCGTGACGAGGCTCCCAGAATGGAAGGTGAGTTCGATGACATCACAGTCACAGTGACTCGTGATGTCATTGGAATCTTGATATAAATACCCAAAAGATGCTGGGCGGGGAATCCTCCTTTTACCTCTCTCGCCACAACCCTCCCACTTGATTTGAGGTTGCTTTCGCTTTGAACGACGTGACGCGGCACGGATCGCATCGACGGCCACAATAAATTCTACATCTTCCACCGACTTGACGAATGCCCTTGCTATGTCTGACCATACGTGCACAGCCCATGTAGGGTGGTCAATCGGATGATGCGGGTTGTGGGCGTGGCTCTCGTTCAATGGTCTCAGTCAGCATGTGCGCGTTGGGTCGAAGGGTGGAAAATCATAAGTTGGTCCACGGGGTTCGGGTCGCGAGCGGAGACCAAGGAGCATGCAATGCTTCAGAGTGGTCAATGTTGGCTATATGCGCTATCAACGTATATCTACTCGATCTGCGCTGCAAAAGTCTCCTCGGGAGTAATCCACCCAGGACCAGCCAGGCGCTTCAGCTGCTTTCTTACTCCACAAAGGGGACGAAAGAGCACCCATGCCAGTGGTCGGACTTCCTCACTGTCCCGTATAAGCTGCTCCGTTGATCATCCGTGCACAGCACCTTTGGGGTGAGCTGACGACAGCCATCTACGATGATGGTCAGTCGGATGACGCGAGCTACTAAGGTGGCTCACAATTAGTGATCTCTGTTGAGTGTATATGCGTTGGTCCTGGTACGTGGGTAGAGTATCACGAGTTGGTCGTTGTGGTGAGAGCAATTATTGTGATCTAACACGCACCAGAGCATTATCGTGCAAGTTGCAACCACGGTGAGGCTTGTTGGGGATGGCAGTATATGCTTCGCAACCCACCAGTGTCCCCACTCGGTGACCATTCGCCAACGATTTCCAAGGCAGACCGCGCTGCCATGATCTTGCGTCAATGACGCTGTCAATCCAAGTAGAAAACTTGGCTAAGACAAACTTGGGATATTTGCATAGTAATTGATCGGCTGCACGCACCAGCTTGTTGAGCAAGCATGCAGTCGCATGGAGTGTCCTTGCATTGCAAGTTACCACTCGCATACGGCGATGATGTTCAATCAATAACGAAATTTAAACTAGGCAGCGTCCGTAGATTGAGAAGTTTCGATGACCCTTCAAGTTGTTATAATGTCTTCTTCTAGGGTGCCACATACGATTCGACATTTTTCACGTTGACGAGGCCATTGGAGACTTCCATTACACCGTACACCTTAGTAGACATTTCTGGCGGCCCTTGACGGGCGATTGGAACCATACTCGTATTTATGCGGCAATCGTTAGCCATGCTGCCCCATTTTGCCATTGACTTTCCGATACGATCGATTCCTAGACTGATGCCCATGAGGGGAGCACAGCATCGGGCTTCTACCACAGTTACCAAAATGGTCGGCTTCTGAGCTTATTACAAAGTCTACCCTGCCAAGTTAGAGTCTGGGGAAGTTTCAGCATAGGAATGTTCCTCCGGCAATCACGTAGCTTGACGAGCACATGGAGCATCGGGTAGTACGGGTGAAACCACCGTCCTGAGAATACAGAGACGGTGTGGTGGCCCCGACGATCCTGATGGGGGTACTCTATTGGATAGTTTACTGTCTTTGCGGTGGACTCTACGGCTACACCAACCCGACAGTTGTCAGCTGACCCTTGCGCCGCAGAGCGAAATATAGCTTCCAGGTGCGAGCTTTCCAAAAGCGAGAAAGTCATTCCCGAGTCTGTGTATTCCCGTGCACCAATTGACATGTGACCGCGTTCAGCATGCAACGTATAAATGCACATCATACCATAGGGTCGTCCCCTCAGCCGGTACGCCCGATACACTCTCAGCTTCCCTGCCTATCCACCCTCCGATTCATCTACCACCATGAAGTTCGCGTCTCTCGCTACCGCTATCCTCGCGTTTGCTCTCCCCGCTTTCGCACAGACCGTAGAGAGTCTCTCGTATGACACAACGTACGATGACGCATCCCTCCCGTTGACGTCTGTCGCCTGCTCCAACGGTGTCAACGGTCTCATGAGCAAGGGCTACACCACCCTCGGTTCCCTCCCTACCTTCCCGAATCTCGGAGGGGTGTACACCGTGACCGGTTGGGACTCGGCTGCATGCGGCACGTGCTACGAAGTCACCTACGGTGACACGACACTCGCCGTCTTGGCGGTGGATGTTGCCCTCGAAGGCTTTAACCTCTCCGAGGAGGCGATGAACACTTTGACAGGCGGGTTGGCGGTCGAACTCGGCAGAGTCAGCGTCACGGCAACTGAAGTTGATGCATCTGTCTGTGGGATCTATTGATAACATCAACGGATGATGTAGATAGGTGCGCCTCCACCAAGTTCATTCTCTGACGTGTCCAGGATGCTCATCGACGAAATAGGAAAAGGACTTTACTTGCATGACATTTCGAATTCTTGATACGCATGTTTGAAGGACGTTCTTCACCGTTACCTAGGTGGTTCTACATGGTTTTATTGGGAAAGACGGTCACTATTCCCCCGGTACATTCTGTAGCTCGTGGTCGTGAGATCAAGGACTCCGAAATAATACTTATTCACACTTACTTGAAATGTACATACTTGTCATACCCGATACACCCACGACGAAGTGAAGCATGCCCCATAGCGCTCGACCGTGGACGACAATGCCATCAGAGGTTCTTTCGACAACGTCCAGAGACCCAACATCACAGGGAGCGCCGCTGCGCCAGCGAGAAGTTTCCGCGTTCGCGATGAGAGTCGAGTTGCACCGAGCCAGGTGGTGCGAAGGATATTTACACCCTCCACGGCGTGCACTACCACGCTCGTCACGAGGCCCGCATACAACGCCCAACTACGCCATGGGAACCGAGCTAAACCCGTCTTCACAAACTCGTAGTCCAACTCGGCCGGTCCAACGCCGAGGATAGGCGCAGAAGCGTCCATAGGAGCGAGCCTGTGCGTAAAGACATGAATAGGCACGAAAATGAGGGCTGCATAGGCAGTAAGGCTCAGTGTGCTCGTAAATTTGCGTGGCTGCTTGGATGCGGGTGCGATGAGTCTCCGGGCGACACCTGACGCGACGTGTATGACGAACGGCGTCAAAAGGAGATACTTCTCTCCGAATGGGGTTTGGTAGTACTCCCTTCCCAACAGCTACTCGTTATATTACAGACAGTTTCTAGTCAGCGTATCACAGGATACGTGCACTTTGAGTACGTACCATGACATTGGAAGACAGATTCGACCCTCCCACGTTTGCGAGTAATGGCGCCGACAGATGGATCAACAGGAATGTTGAGATAAACGGTGCAGATGCATGGGAAAGCTTGGCCAATATCGAAGTCGGTGTTTTCTTCGAGGGGTCACCTGGATTCATTGTATGTAGCGAGTCAAGTCACTTGGCAACTTGCTCGAGGCAGCTCGATACGCTCTCGGCCTACGGCATTTCCCGGGCAAAAATCAACCACTGCACCTCGGCTCTCTTTCGTGACAGACGAGGATGGGGACGGGAAAGCACATTGCGAGTATGGACTATTGTTTCTCTTTCCACTTCCGAGCGAGGCTTGATGTAACTAGGTATCCGTTGGTCCTGGATCACTCCACGCTACTAGTAGCGGATCATCCTTACGTGGATGGTACCTTTTATGTCGTCCCGTGCATCGCGCCGTTTTGCGTGGCTCTAGAATTACTTGCACATACCGTACTGGTTCAAACTGCAATGTAGCGACCGCCACCACTCTGTCCTCCAACCATCCGTTCCGTACGTTTTCTCTTATGCTTGCATGGGTCGGCTTCACTCATTCAAGTGTATGGCAAGCAGACGACAACCACGGATTAACGGCGTCGAAAGTCCTTATCCACCCCTACTCTCACTAACTTGTCACCCCTGCCATGCATGATGCATTCCCAAATGTGCGCACCCTGCCGCACTCTGCTCCCACTGTGCGTGTATGCGTATGCTCGCATGCCAGACGGTTGTTACAACGAGTGACGCGAAGAAGGCGAGTAGCTGTCCATGTAGGGACCCACTAGCTTTTTGAGCGCTCAGGCTAGCAACCATGCAGTCGCATGAAGTGTCCCTGCATTACAGCTCGCATACGGCGACGGTTGTCGATCAACAGTGAAATTTCAATTTTAAACTGCTCCCCTGGGTCAGAGACCAGAGTTTACATGTCGATCTAGATCAGATATAGTCGAGTGCTACTTTTTCCTACAGAGTGGGTGAAAGAAATACGCGCTTAACCTAGCCATCCTGTAAGATACTTTGAATTACGAGACAGCATCCGCAGATTGCGAGTGAGAGATTTCGACTGCCCTTCGAGTTGTTGCGATGACATCCCCCCTCCCCTGGTAGATTCTTTCCCGTGGACAGGTCTTCAATCTTCATCAAATAAAATCATTGGGAAGGACCTCAGCGTCCCCACTCATCCGATGTGTTCCTACCGGAGGAGACCGCATCAAATCGGGGGACCAGAAGACCCAATAACTTATAGTTCCTTATCCATACTCTCTGGCCAATTCCAACTTCTCCGGTATGTTCTACAGCACGAAGCTACTTGCCTTTGCTGCCGTACTCGGCCTTGTTACTCCCGCGTTCCCTCAGTACACTCTGTCGTACGACATCATATACGACCAGAAGGAGGGCTCCCTCACCAGCGTGGCCTGCTCAACCGGCGAGAATGGCCTAATGGCCTACGGGTACAACACCTTTGGCGAGCTCCCTACCTACCCATTCATCGGAGGGGCGCCTCAGATACAGTCATGGAACTCGCCCGCATGCGGTACCTGTTGGGAACTCACATACATCGACAAATTCGGCGTTTCCGGTTCTCTCACCTTCATAGCCATCAACACTGGGAGTCCTCAGGGAGGCTTCACTATTTCGTCAGAGGGTATGAATGCCATTACACAAGGTAATGCTGCCACTCTTGATGGTGCCTCGATCACCGCGGTTCAGGAGCCAGCGGCTAGCTGTGGCTTGATCCCTGTGAAACGGGTTTAAGGTCAGCCATGGTATGCCCTCAATTTTTATCATGTGTTGATCGTAGTCATGAAAGTTGAGCAGGAGTTACAATTCAATACAGACTCGACCTTTCTTTCTTTTTTCTGGAAAATGTATTATGACCTGGGGTCGGGCCCGAGTGTAGAGGGAGGTGGGGAGCTAGGCAGAGTAGAGGTAGCAGGTAGCCCGCATGACTGTAGTAGACAACCTATGCGGGCCTCTCTAGCATAAGAATAGGCATGGTGGGACCCATTTGAGATACTGAACTGTACCAAGAACGTCGTTGAGGGAACCCACAGGGTGGCAAGAGTCGGTTTATATCTTCCTCCGAGGACAGTCACACACCCCACGATCACAATATTATGATGTTTCACTGTCTGCAACTATAATTTTGATTGCGAAAGCCTTGATGGTAGGCTATCACGACCCCCCGATCCCCTCCGATGCACGGCTCTTCAATGACCGCATCTGATGATCGGAGGAGCCAGGGGGTCACTTCACTGATGCGCTTAGCGGGGGAGGCCGGAAAGCTGTCAGTTTCATCATCAAATCGGAAAACTTGGAACGGAATACGGAGGACCCAAGAGCTTATTGTCCACTCTCTGGCCCCACGATCTTCTACGCAATGAAGATCCTTGCTGTCGCCGCCGTACTCGGCCTTGCTACCCCTACGTTCCCTCAGTATACGCTGTGGTATGACACCGTGTACGATCAGCAGGGAAATCCCGTCACTAGCTTTGCCTGCCCGGACCTAACTACACAAGGGTACAACACCTTTGGAGACATTCCTGCCTGGCCCTTCATCGGTGGGGCACCGCAGGTACAGTCAACAAACCCGCCCAGCTGCGGTACCTGCTGGGAACTCTCATACGTCAACACAAACGGCATCACCCTGTTTCTCTATTTCTTGGCCATCGACACTGCTCCACAGGGAAGGTTCACTATCTCGCTGGACGGCATGAATTACCTTACGAACAATGATGCTGTCGCGCTCGACGGGATGCCGATCACCGTGGGTCAGATGGGAACGGACTATTGTGGCGGGCCAGATTTAAAGCGTCTTTAGAGGTGAACCATACTATTTACCATGTATTTGGCTATGCGTGTGTTGATCGTAGTCGCGAAAATCCATCAGGTCCCGGCTGAGTTTCAACGTGGTACGAACTCGAATGCTTTCGTTATCCAGTTTCGGTTTCTTGTTCATAGAATGCGTTGTGCCAGGATCGGTGGTCATCTGTTGCGAGTGACTGAGAGAGCCGGAGGAGCAGGCGGCGTACTAGATGCAGTGGCCCATATGCCTGTGGCGACATAAACGAGTATCCAGCACTAGTAGAGCGAGAATATGTTCGTACCTTTTGTTGCCGAGTCCCAGAAATCGCAGGACGCAAGCGTGTACTATGCCAAACCACAAACTTGCGTCAGGAAATCAAAATTTGCCACCTACCTGATGCTGTACTAGTACGATAGAGGCTGCGGTCGCGTTAGCATCTGAATCTGTCTGACTCGGACTCTGTCGCTTGTTCCGATGGCATCAACGGTCCCATGATCGAGGGCTACATCACTCTCGGCTCCCTCCCCACCTTCTCAAATATCGGAGGGGTGTACACCGTGAGCAGTTGGACCTTTGCGTGTACAAAGTCCGAGGAGGCGATGAACACTTAACAGGCAGGTTGACCCCGGCAAAGTTCAGGCCACGACGACTGAAGTTGACATATCCGTCTGTGAGATCAATTAATAACATCGACGGGTGATATAGCTTCTTCGAGGGGCCACCTTGTGCGTGGAGTGAGTCAAGTCAACCTACGGCATTCTCCGGGTAATCCATCGTGCCATCCGAGAGCAGGGAACAACGCACCAAAAAATCCATTTATCGCTGGGTGTACCAACCTACAGCTCGATTCTCCTGTGACGCACTCGGAGGACTGATGTGATCTCACCCGTACAGGCGTTTGGTTCAATGGCACACTACAATGGAGCGACCTACCGCCACTCTCCCTCCTCCAAGAGTACCACCATCCATCCATGCCCTCCGTTTGCTCTTATGCTCACATGAATCGATCTGTCATTCGACTGTTTGGCAGCCTAGGTCAAGAAGTCCATTGTTCTTGCTACCCTTCCAAACTAGAACGACCATCGTCATCGCCGCAAGATCAGAACCAACAATGTGCACGAGGAGCAACGCAAAGAAAGAAAAAGAAAGGTTTCGATTAAGGACAGAACACTACACTCTCAGGGATGGGACATTCGTTCATAAATAATAGTCAGAGTCACGATAGGAATAAGACAAAAAAGATGGGAAGGGAATAACCAAAGGGAAAAAAAAAATAAGTCTACGGGACAGTGGGGCATCGCGCACGACAATGGTCGAGATGGTAGGCAGTGGGGAAGCACCAACAGGCAAAGGTAAACGAACGACCAGTGTACACACAAGGGAATGAGATGAGGGGTATCGACGCGCGTCGAGTCGTCAACATACGGATGTGTGGAAGAGAGGAGAAGAGCAGCAAGCAAGGAGCGTTATGGGGGACAAAAAAAAGAGTCTGAAAACGGGAGCACACAAGGGTGAATTCGATCATTATGTCCATCGTCCATGTAGTTGAGCGGGTTTCACATTTCACTCGTTGGCGACCTAGACGCGCGGGTCAGTAAAGAAGGTGGTCCGGGAAGAAGACGTACCCTCAAAACGCGATTTCCCTGGCTGTAATCGGTATCGTCTTGGTAGCTCATTCGCTGTTCGTCAGAGCGCAACGCAGTCGGAGAACCCGAGTCACCAAAGTCCTCATTATGATCAGACTGATGACCGGCAAGCGAGGGTAACGGCGCAGATCCATCGTGCGGGTTCGGAAGCGGCTTTGACACAGTAGCGCCAGGGGGGTATCCAGCAAACGGATCCGGAGACAATGAATCATTGCGCTGGGGGTAGTACGACTCGACGGGGTATCCAGGTTGCAGCGGCGTGGGGTGATGACCGCCACTGCTCATCGATCCAAATTGCGAACGTCCAAATTGGGTACTCTGCGCGGATTCTGATGGTTTACGGGTAACGTAAGCGCCATTAGCGCCATTGTTGTTGTTCGGGATGGGAGGTGCGCCGCCAAGGCCGGCGGCTTCGAGGACGTCTTGGTTGGAGCGCCGGCTTCGGAACGTACCGTTGCTGCCTTGGAGTTCGTGTGGTTGCGGGCCGGGTCCAGCAAACGCATGGTATGGGGCACGCTTGCTCGGCTCGCGTGCGAGCGTCCCAGCACCGACGCCTGCGATGCCGGGTGCACCAGGCTCGCTCTCTTTCCTGCTCCTCGACCGACCGACAGCGGATGCCGCGAGAGAAGCCGCACCAGCGGCATACGGGTCATATTGCGACATCTCGGTCATGCCGTACACCTCGTTGGGAGGCGCGAGGGGAGGCAATTGGTACGTGCCATGGCTATTGTCCGAATAGCCATACCCACCACCGTTACCGCCACCATTACCGCCCGAGTTGGGGTAGGATGAATAGTCGTCAAAGGGAGAACGAGACGAAGCTGCAGCCTCTGCGGCTGCTTCGGCAACATCCCTGTCAAACTTTTCGGCGCGACGCCGCCGGATAGCATTGACGATGAACACGATGATGAGGGCCGCGACGATCAAGCCAACGACGGTAAAGACACCTGCGACGGCGCCCTTGTTAGCAAAGAACCTACGAGGCAAGTGAGGTGAGTTGAGATCGCCGCGCATTAACAAGGACAAAAAAGGACACGAGGTCCGTGCGCACATCAAAGAACAATGTGACACTTACGAGTTGGAGGTTGTCGTGTCGTTTGTCGAGGTGGGGGTCGTGCTGGCGACAACGTACGAGGTCGAGGTGATGACCGTATCTCCGGATGTCGTGACGAACGGGGTGGACGAGGGTGTTAAACCGGGCGTCGAAGAGGATGATGACTGGGTAGACGACGTCGCAGACGTGGTTGTTGTCGTCGAGGGAGAGGACGTCGGCGAGGTAGACGTGGTACCATTAGATGTCGTAGTCGTGGGTGCGGCAGTGGTAGTAGTGGGAGTCGCAGACGTCGTTGCAGGGTTCGCCGATGGCCTGGCAAGCGACGACGATTGAGCTCGAGGGCCATGTAAACAAGGAACGCAGACTTACGAAGACGTAGTAGGCAAGGGGAGGAGGGCTGATGTGGGGTCGGTGAATGAACACTGAATGGGAAAATGCTGTACAGACCGGTTGTGTCAGGTGTTGCAGGCCCAGCCATGATGTATGATTGATTATCTCGTGTGTTGACTGAGCCAGCGACGAGAAACTGTGACCGTGGATGGTTTTTACGGTGAGCTCGTTGACGGTGCTGGCGATGGCTCACATGAGAATTTTCATTGGATCATCGTGGAGGATTTGTGTTTATGTAATCTACCCATACCATGCGGTCCTCGTCACGATGGACATGACTTGCCATCAGCGCCGCGTCCTTTTCCGAAGTGGCTCCTCCTCGTCTGATTTCAGTCCCTTCATCTTCCGCGTCTGCAGCTTGTCCAAGTCCTGCTTCCCCACGTGCACACGTCCCCGTACATCTCCCATCTCATCCACCTCGACATTCTTTTTCCGTCTCCCCAATCCCTTTTCCACCTCTTGCTTCTTCAGCTTGGGTCGTCTCATCGCCGCCTTCCACATCTCCGGATCCGCCTCTTGCCATCGCCGTAATGAGAGATCGAGGCAGGGTCCCATTTCCGTCAACGCCACGCGGGGCACGCGCGTTCCGGACGGCTCCTGTTTGACGGTATACGTCCGCACGTGTACCTTTGGCAGCTGCTTCGGATCATCTTGTCCTGCCCCCGTCCCCAGTGACGGTCCCACTGTCACACTAATCACATGTTCCAACCCAGCCACACACACCGACTCGACCTCTTCCCCGTTGAACAAATCCATGAGCAGCGATTTGAGCTGTATATAGCGCGGATGTGTATCAAAGAGTTCCGATGCGAAATGCAGCATAGGTTTATGTCCCGGCGTCGATTTAAGTGTCTATCCCACGTGTGAGGCGCACACTCCTTATCGCAGCGTGTGACACGCACGCACCTTGAACGCAGTCATGCTCACGAACCCGTCCACCCCAAGCTCACACATGTCCAACACCCGTCCATCAAACGTCCGCGCCATCACCAGTCCATGCGGCCGCTTCTTGGTCGACTGTCCGACCACAAACATGGACGCATCGTTTTTCTGCGCCCAAAACTCGAGCGAGGACACGTCCTCGAACGGACGCACGTCGTTCTTTTTTGAAAAGGAGATCGCGTGGGGTTGTTTGAGTGCCATCTACCCGACGGGTGTCTGTGAGGAGTCACGCACGCATGGACGGCGAGGGGGGAACCTACCAGCTCTTTCATGACATTGTGCACGACCTCGCCTGTGTGCATACCGCGCACAAAGATCGCCGTCCGCGCATCCTCGACCTCCTTGGGTTCCCTTGCCTCCGCCGCGCGCTTGGACCGCGCATTCCGTGGTTTTCTAACATTCTTGCTAATCAGTAGCCACCGAGAAATTGAATCCCCACGTACATGGTGCGCAACATGATAGCATACGTCCAGTAGCAGATTTTTCGACCGCATCGCGACGTTGCACTTGTTTACCCCACCCCAAATCGAGCGAAAACACCCTTCAAATGGACATCCCTCCGTCCGTCACATCCGATCCTCACACCGGCCACCTCCGACCCCCGGCCAGGAACCCACGCACGCCGCACATGCCCACGCACATGCCCACATGGACCACACATGCACGCACACGCGCACGCGCATACACACGCACACGCGCACACACACACACACAAGTCCCGACTCGACGCCTTGATTCAGTCTGTAACATGAATCAGTACCTGGACCCGGTAGCGCTAGTCCCGTAGATTTCCCTCGGTGCGATTCAGATTCATCCGTGACGTCCGAGTCTCCAGTGGTCGCGACAATGTCTCCCTTCCACCTCCCCCTCCCTCCCTTTCCCCGCCTCCACCCTGACCAACATATTCATATCAACCGCCCCCAACCCAAGTCAACATCAAGACAATCACGCAACGACGTTATCACTCCACTCTCACCGGATAATCAGATCAGTCACTCAAGGCTCGCTCAGCCATGGGAACCGCCCATCCGGGACAACCGGCCCGCGCCAGTCAACCTAACCCATGACCAAGTTGTTCGCTTCCCCCCCCCCCAAGATTAGAAATGATAGTCGGACATTATTGTACCATCGTCTTCACATATTACATCGAAAAAGAAATAAGACAAGGTGGATTCCAGTGGCGTTAAAAAAAAGAAAAAAAAAAAGGAACAACAGCAAACAGCAATCGAGTGATCATCGTCATGAATATGCACAGGGTAAAAACGCTATTAGGTGAGGTATACACAACACAAGGAATATGAGAGAGATGAGGGGGGTACTTGCACGAAGGACAAGTCAACAGAACAAGCGACACAACAGACTACACGGAGGAAAGAGACCACTGTTCGCGACCATAATTACCAGAAAATGGGATATACGAATTAAAGCACACTTTTTTTGCCACCGTTATACTTTCATTCCAACCGCAGCGGAGGAGTACGCTGCAGCAACGGGGGATCGTACTTCGCGTTGTGGTTCTCCTCGCCGAGATAATGTGGGTGATGGCGCTGCATTTGAGGATGGGGATGTCGAGCCTGCATGTATGGCGACGGATCGAGCAACGGCGGCGAAGGCAGCGGGGGTTGGCTGGGATCGTGGGCTCCGCGATGCGTCTGATAAAGGTGCAGCCGAGAAGTTTCCTCGGTGAGCGGCAAGAAGTGGTGCTGCTGCGACGGCGGCGGCGGCTGTGGATGGTGATGGAGTGTCCCGCCGAAGTGATGGAGATACTCGCCCTCCAGCGAATGCCGTCGCGCCTGCTCCAGACGGAGATGTTGCTGCCGCAACTGCTGCAGCTGCTGTCGGCTGAGCTCCTGGGAGTAGTGCGTGGCTGGCGAGTGGAGTCCGATCGACGAGTGCGAGGGCAGATGCGGATGAGACGAGTCCAGAGGAGGTAGTTGGCCGTGAAGCTGATCCGGCTGTGCTCGGTAAAAATGTTCGTACTCCGCCATCTGCATCTGCGTCATTGCAGAGTTCCAGGACGGAGAGCCGTCGAGACTGAGGCCGTGACTCTGTCCCGTATTCGTATTCGTTAGATCCGGGTAACCCCCCGTTGGGTTCTCGACGTGGGCCCTCATCCTGGGGTCCGTCGATTCCCGTGAAAGGTCGCTTCCGAGGGTTGCCTGGTGAAGGTTCGACGGACCCGCCATAGCTTGCTGATTCGGAGAGTGCCGGTGGGTGGAAGGAAAACGGTGAGTCGTAAGCACCTGTTGGGGATGGTGGATCTGCTGCCTCGAATGCGTTGAGTTGGTAAGCTGCTGCTGTTGCTGCTGCTGCCGCTGCCAGTTCGCTGCTACGTCCATAGACTGGAAGGGATAATTCTGGTTGATGGACCAATCCAGGCCCTCCATTGTAGGCAGGTTTTGAGGAGAAGTATGATGCGGGAGCTGTGCCTGGCCGATTGGCTGTTGCAGGTCTTCTAAATGCAGCGGCCCCTGGTAGGGGAAGTATGTGTTGTGTGGATTGTGGTGGGAGGGGGAACTGTTGGGAGGATGGAGGGGGGATTGTTGCGGAGACGACTGCTGCGAGGGGCGGGAGTGTTCGAGGATGTGACTCGGTACCACCTGCAGTGGGTGGGCGGGAGGTGCCAGATCCGGGGCCACCATCCCGTGCGGCGATCCCGAGGTTGAGTGGGTTGGAGAAGGCGAGAAAGGACTGTGACTGCTGCCCGTAGAATGAGGATGAATTGGATGCTGGGGGGACACGAAAGGACTGGCTGGAGTCACGAAAGGAATGATTGTTGGCCGGCCGCGGATCGCCACGGTCGACGTCGGTGTTCCAGCCGTCGCCATACATGTCGCCGGCTTCGTATCCAGTGCTTGTCCCTGGACGCTGATGCATCGGAATGGAGGCTGAATTGATGTCTTCCTCTTTGACGTGTTCGAGATGGTGCATGGGGGGGTCCTGGGAGGTGTTGGTGGAAGCTGGGGCTGCGACACTGATCGCCGCCTGACCCCGTTTTCCCCTTGTTTGGCCAGCCTTGTTGGCCGCAGCCATGGATGCATGGAGGGAAGTGAGCTCACGCATCATCCTTTCGTTCTGGTCCTGCTTGTCTGCATGGACGGTCTGAGCATGCTGGCGCAGATTGTCGAGACGGGAAAATTGTTTGGAGCAATGGCAAGTAAAGGGGCGTTCGCCAGTATGTTTCCTGAACGGAGATAAAACAGATCGAACGGGGGGGATGAGTGCCTGGGACCTACCTAATGTGCCTGGCGAGGTGTTCGCTTCTGCTGAAGACCATGCGACACTCGCCATAACCTCTGCACTGAAAGGTCTTTGCAGGGGCAGGGCGGTAGCGTTTTGCGACGCCGGCGGTGTGGGGTGGGGGAGCGGGGAGGACGGGGGGATGATTGGGAGCGACGAGGGCAGCCATGTCAGAGGAAGGGGATGATTTTTGATCGCAAGGGTCGGTATTTGACGTCTGGCTGTTTTCGACGGTGTTTGCGTCGAGGGCGGACGGTTTCGAGTCGTCGTCCATTGGGGCGAGTAAAGAGGAACAACACTTCTAAAAGGGTGCCTGAAATCAGGAAAAAAAAAAAAAAGGTTTGGCGACTCCTTCGCTCAATTAAGGCACTGCACTCGTCGGACTTGGAATTCGACCCGGCGTTCTGGTTCAGGAACAGCCCCGCCGAGCTACGGCACCGGTACCATTGTCACGCCGTAACACTGCCGTTTTGACACCTGCCAACGCTTAGCACAGTCAAGACCCCCCAAACGACCCCCCGGCGACCTCACATGCCGAGTCCAGGCCGTTGTGGCTGTCCCGAACTTATCGCGTATGTACACGTCCATACGTTTATTACGTGATCACACTGTGACGTGGCACACATCGTCGTGTACATTGTCATCGTGTATCTACCTTTTTGCAATTCTAGCGCGCCCATATCGCGAAACCCGTCTCACATGCCTCCGTGACCCACGGACACTCTGACATAGCCAAAAACTTTCCTTGCCATCGAGATGAATGGCGACGGAAACGATGCGATCAGTAGATTATGACAAGGCAACAAGCAACCCATCACTTTCATGTCACCACCTGTTTCACCGTCTCGAGAAAAGGCAAGATCGAAGAGATCGCACCCAACTTCGTAGCACGGAGCGCCGGAAGCGACCTATCATATCCCCTTCCCGTCGTGCCTGGTCAATCACCATTTTGCCCCTTGCAGCCACAAAAAAAACCTCCTTTTACGTTACCCCACATCCAACACAGCGCGTCCATTTTTTCATTCGGCTGTATGACAGCCGCGCCGTGGATCACGACCAACATTTCCGAAAACGGCCGTCCAGGAGAAATCAGTGCAAGGCACATCTAGCGAGTGTCGATGCGTCGATACCCTCGAGAGCTATGCGCCAACAGGTACACCCATGCCCCTTGCTAAAAGGCAAATGATTGGCGTCTTCCCTTGATGCGGTGATCCATGCCATACTTTGACGCTCAGCACCGCACGGTTACATCCGCTCGGACTCGGAGACAATGGTCATTTTACTAAATTACTTGGATCTAAAGCGCTGGGATCGCCGCTACGCAGGCTTTGGATTTCATCCACTGCACCTTCTTCGTGCGCACGTGTGCGTCTCGACCCTTATCAATGGGGGCCGAACGTGCGCACAAGAATACTAAACGCCTCATGAACCCATTGTACCATTCACAGTCGAGCGAGAGCCTAGAGCCTCGCTCGCACTGCCAACCACTCGGTCTTGGCATCCGCTGCGGAATGGAAATAACACCGTCCATCATCATGCCGTGAGTGTATTCGAATGCTGATGATGGCATCGGCCGTCCCCGCTGTGTGCCTGAGTAAACATGTGCGGGTATTGCGGGGACATGATTGTTGTCTTCCGCTGAAATCGTCGCACACGCTATACAGTGCTGGTTTTTCGGGACTTGCTCCGTACCCAGCGTGGACGACAAATTCCAAATTCCATGGTATGACCTGGACATACTTGGACAAGTGTTTCATCCCTGCGGGAAACGGGCGCCGTGTCCATGCCAGCCTTGAATGCCAGCCCCATACCGCCGTGAGGTTGTGGGTGTGGGCACGATAGCATTCCCCCCTTTCCCTTTCCTTTCCCAGTGTCCATCTTACCGCGTGCCTCCGAAAAAATCGCCATCCTGTCGGAAACTTTTGCGTCAAGCAGTGCATTTGGCAGGACAAGTACGAAAACCTATGTAAAGATCATCCCTCTCAGCTTCTTCCCCTAGACAAGGCACAAGATCGTCCCGCGACAGCCCGCTGCTCGGGTTTTTCAAGTTGCCGAATCCCCTCGGAGGCGAGCGCTCGGCATGCCAGTGGGTCGGGGAGGACGCCCCGCAAGCACTCAACATCTCACGGCACCGAAGATGTCAATCCCGCCAGCGCGTTGGGCTCAACGACATGGCATTCCCCGTTGATAGAAAAGACACTACGATGTCAACCTCGACATCACCCCGTTTGATCCGCCCAAGGAAAGACCGCTTCAAAACGCGCGTGACCTGGCACTCGCCCACCCCCACCCATCGAGCTGGCATTCCGACGGCACTCCCCCGAGGACATACCCGCGTTCCCAAAGCACTGGAGAGTACTGCCCATCAGAATCGCGTCCCAAAAAAAAAAACTACAATCCGATCCAACGGACTACGTCGAGTCCGATAACGTCTCGTCTCGGGGTATCCGTGGATTTCCTAGCCGGATATCGACAATCGCCAGTAGGACGGATCATTGCGATATGTGACATCCTGGCAGGCGTGGGCATGTCCACGTTGACGTCCGACGCCGACCCCACGGTCGTCGTACCAAATCGGTCTTGTTTGAACGCGACTGGCGATTTAGGACAATAGGGGTGAGCCACAAGAAACGAGGAGCCAGGATCGAGAGCACGGCTGTTGATGCTGGGAAACGCCGACAAGGCTGTTGGGATGGACCATATGGGCGTCGAGACTCGATATAACCCTCCTTGTAGTACACTCGTGTGTCGACAAATCCATCCAGGGGGAGGAGGCGAGGGTCAATCATGCACATGATATCACGCGTCACGCGTCGTTTTGGCATCGCAGGGTGATACCAAGTGTGGTCGTGTCTGGAACGCACAACGTCGCCAACGCGTGCCCCGTGACGTCTCTCCAGTGCTATTCGAAATCTCAATGCGGGTGGGTGGGTTGAGGGTATACTACATCACCGCATTTCCTCCCTTGATTGTTTGGAATAGAAGCCATGACGTCCAACTGGGGAAACGTCACCTACAACTTGGGCCTCCTCTGATCAATTCAGCCATCATATTGATGGGTCGGAATAAAGCGGCTCAATCACCATACACACTCATACATGGTTCTGACATGATGCAGGATGAGAATGGATAAAACGATGGTGCGATACGGATGATTGGGGCCGATTTGGATTTCGGAGACAGTTACGAAGTACAGCGCCACCGTAAATGCGGGCAACATTGACCGTATGCTATCACTACAGAACGACATGGCCTGGCAGTGCAAAAAAAAAATGACATATCACATGGAATATGGAATGAGATACCCGCAAAAGGTGGAAAAATGAATTTGCCTATGGGTATTGGATATGTGCGTCGTGATGGGTGGTTGCACATTGTGCGCCACGCCCCGCCTTGTCTCCGTAGCGCAAAGTTCTTGCGACGTGCGCGTCATGTTGTTGTTCTCCAAGTTATTCTTATCGCTTGCCTTTATCCCAGGACGTGAGGCTAGACCGCGTTATCGCAGTACACGCACCAACCGGTCCAATCAAGTACAAGTTTGAGTCATCTTGGGTCAGCATTCGTGATGCGGCGGCGTCAAATATACGCAAGTCAAAAAGATGGCTTGGCGCGCGGAGGAATGTTTGATGGATTTGGTCACCACTGGGGTCTAGACCCGCAGGCACTGGGACTTGCACGGTGCCACGGGCAAAGGCCAAAATTATATATATTCTTGTTCCGTTGTACGTCCCGCCGCTGTCCCATGGATAATGGACGTTGCCGTGGCATGTAGTTAGATCGGCTGGTTCGTAGAGGCGATTTTATCGGAGGCTGCGCGGTCTCAGTTATTGTTGTTGTTATTGTTATTCTTGTGACAAGGACGCGGTAGACGCTGGACGGGAATCGACTCGGGGTGACGCTTGAGCCTTGAGCCGGGTCGTCCACGATGTTGATGTTCAGAATACACGCACGCACGCCGTGACGCGCGTCCAGACCAGAAAGTAAGAAGTTGAGTCAGAAAGTCGGCGTGACCCGGGCCGGGACGACGAGTCTAGCCCAACACGCGTCGGCTGTAAATACGTCACAATCACGGAACCCTGCCACTCACGAGACATTCTCGCAGGGCTGATTCGACGCCCAACGTACGCCGATGTGAAGGTTAGCGCTCGAAAGCTTTTGTTTCATTCACTTATTCATTCATTCATTCAGAGGCCAAGCATTCAAAACGTTGTCAAATTCAGGTACATACCACTCTGCGGTGAGGTGACATTATCCGATCAAACGCAATCAATTCACGATCATTGGACATTTGGCACGGCGCACATCTCTGCGTGAGCCTCGAAGTCACGGGGCACGAGAAACGGCGCAATGGTTGACGTGACGACCCTGCAGGGCACCCCACGATCTGATCCGGTCTCCCCATCCCAAGTCACGGGGTCCACCACCACCCGTGCGTATTATGTACTTACTGTGCCACCGAACTGCCTTGAGCGCTTGAACACCGAGTCAGCGTGGCAGGTTTATAAAGTCAAACCCCGAGTACAGACTCGTATGGCAGGACTTCAGGTATGTACATAGTGTCTTGGGAGGCGCCAGACCGGACCTGTGCTTGACTCAACGATCACTGACCCAATCACCGCACGACCCACAACGCACTGACAAATGGATGTGGTTGCCCAGGCCTGCCGTCTGATCGTCACCGTATCTCCACGCACGACTTGAATTCGACGGTCCAGGTGACCTGCGCGGTCGGGTTATGACTGATAAATGATGACGTGTCCTAGGATTGATGCGCTGATGGGACTAGGGTATATGAAGATCGTATCCTGGGCGACATGCAACGAGCCGGATCATAACATGAATTGACCGCTTTAGGACCCCGACGAGAGCGTTCAAGTTAGGAGTGATGTAATTTTCCCACGCATTCACAGCATGGACCTGCTGTGCGCAAACTTGTTCGCCCGTGCTCCCGCTTGCGATCTCGTCTTTGCCTGCCTTTCTCCACGCTCGCTCGTCTGATTCGCTCTGAGCTGTCGTGTCGCCTACTTTGCCGTCGCCGAATTCAGAGCTCGAGCGTTCAATACCAACCGCCATTTTTCGCGCTACTTTGCGGACCCTATCGCGTTTCGGTGTCTCCAAGCGAGAACCAACACACTCGTCTCTGGTTTCAATGCCCTCCAGCTTCTCGACCGGACTTTTTACCTGTACACCCATCTCGGTCATTCGTTCGAGGTCGCCCAGTTCCTCGTGGGAGCAGAAGGCTATCGCTATGCCCCTCGCACGATTCAAAAGAAAAATTGGAAGGTAGCGACCAACTTCCGAGGGGACCTCACAGAGCGGCGTATCGTCGCGCGATACAATTCTATCCGTGCGTATCCAGATATCAGCGCCGTCTGGACCTTTTGCAAAAAATCCATCCATCAAGAACGGTTGCCGATTCAGATATCGAATCCCGGTCATCGCCCCTCGAATTGATCCTTGGGTTCCACTCGAGTGCGTCGGCCTCGATGTAAATGCCCTCCGTTGCCGTATCGCAACTGATATTGGTCGTCCCCCCCAGCCTGTGTCATGAACTTTATCTCCTCCGACGCGGCATATTCTCTTTATCCCGTCGCGACGTTTGAAGACCGGAGTTCCCTCGGCACGCCGTCCTCGCCGTCCTCCCCGAAAGCTATCCAAAAGTATGTCAAGCGTGGCTGGCGTGTCTATTTCGTACCCACCCCCAACGACCTGGCGTTCTTTTTGGAACAAGAGCGATGGGTCGCCGATAAACACACGTGGGCGTTACCACTGGACCAGACTGGGGTCATGGAACGTCCTCCCTCGAGCCCGACCTCGGCGCCGCTCACGTGCGATCCTGCGCTCTTTAATGGCTGGCAATGTCGGCTTCCCGAGACGCACGAGGACGGTCATGCCATTAATGGATATGAATGTCAATATTATCCCCTCAAAGCGACGCTGTTTCGGTACAATTATGCGATCCCAGACGAAGAGTTGCAACTCACCATTAGGGAGTGGGCGCAGCGACGGGGCTAATTGAGTCATTGGGAAATCGCGAAAGAGGACTGGGTTTGGTGCGCACCTGTTGCACGATCCCCCGTGTTGGGTGCCAATGGGTTTTTGGCTAGGTTTGATGCGGACATTCCGGCTTTTTTGCAGGCGGAATGAACCTTGTGTCTTGACTTTGTTCTACGTATGCATGCTTGGCAAAGCGCGGGTTCTTGAGCTACTGACCACTGTTCTCTGTCCTAGAAACACGTTTCTGTAAATTATGGTATGGCTGAAAAAGTGTCTCAAGTTGGAATGGACTTTTTTTTTTGCACTGATCGGTGGCAGTTGGATCTTATACCGCTTGGTACAAGTGTACAGTGTGTTCAGAATCGAGACATTTGGGTTGAGAACGGGGAGCGTCGCCGTCCTCTCCGGGTCATTATCATGCTTGTAGCGTCATGAGGCATTTATCCGAGTCGTCGTGCGACCTGAAACGCGTCGCGAACGCACGTTAACTGAAACCGTCCACTGAGTGGTGCTTCATAGATCCAAAGTCGGCTCGGGGAACGCGTCGGCGACGTGTATCTCACGCCCGCCTGAAGCGTGTTTGCAACTCGGCGTCGCCTCGCGTGACATCCGTCGGGAACGCGTCTCCGCCTTGGTGATGTCACCCACGTCCAATGACCAAGTCAACCCGTTTCAAGTTGACAACTTGCCCGATACCGACGGCGGAAGTCGTCGGCAAGAGAGAGAAAAGATAAAGTACACGTTGACGTACACAACCACCCTACAACGACGACGACGACGACATGTAACGACGAGTCCAGTGACTAGGGAGGAAGGGTCGTTTCTAGCTGCATTCTTTGGTATATTTCTACGTTTGGGATGGACCGGAAAAAGAGACAGCAAGAGAGCAAGCTCAGCAAGGGAAAGGGACATGAAAGAAGGGGAGAACGGGGAAAGCAAGATGACGCGCATGCATCCTCTATTATGTGGTCGTGAGATCAAGAAACGTAGATCAGAGATAAGCTTGGACAGGCCATATCGGCACGAGACATGTAATGTATCAAGGCAAGGGGGGGGGGGGTAAACAAGGTGACGTTGCGAAAATCATTAGGGCTTGGCGGCAGGTTTGGACGTGGTCGGAGGCGCGGATAAGATGGGTGGCTGATGTGCAGGATGGGGCGCCGACTCTTCTTGTTCTTGTTCTTGCTCTTGCTCGGGTTCGCCTGCGCCGGTATCCTCCTCGACGGGTTTCATCGCGTCTGCATCCGACCTGGGAATCGGGTTCTCATCCTCACCCGTGAGCTGAAGCTGTGCATGTCGTCGACGAGTAGCTTCGTCCTCCTCCGCACGGCGGATGATGTCTATCTCACCCTGGACGACGATCCCCTCGAGCCACTGGTGATGGATCAAATCAGAGGCTTTGGCTCTCCTGTCCGGGAAGAGACGCAACATCGGTGATAGGAACGCAGAAATCGCATCCGCTTCTTCTTTCGGGAACAAGTACTTGTCATGCAAGACAGCCTCGAGCGGCCAGAAACGTAACTTGTTAATGTGCCGTAATTCACCTAGATGGAGGGGAAAGAGCCACTATGAGCGACATGCACGACGGTTTGGTAAGCATACGCACCCTTGCGACTGAAGAATTCTGAGCTGTATTTACCAGAAAATGCGATCGCCTTTGGGAACTCGCCGATAAGTTCCATGATTTGAGCAATGTGGTCGTCGTCTTTACTGTAGCGTGATCCTGAAGCCGGATCGAACAGATAATCTCCACCCGTGATGAGCTCGAAGATCTGTCGGGCGTTGGACATGCGCATGGTCAGTCAGGCGAGAATCGCATGGCTCCACGTGTGAAAGCCGCCTCACCACACACGCAACGCTCCAAATGTCAGCACTTGAACCCCATTTCGCACCAAGAATAACTTCGGGGCAGCGGTATTGTCGAGTCTGTATGTCGTCGGTAAAATGATGTTCCGTCCATGTCGCTAGAGGGATGCGGGATGAGGACCGGAGAAAAAGACGTTCGAGGAGGAGTTCATCATGACATACCATTTCCTAGATCCGCAATCTTGACCGTAATCTTTTCCATGCCTTCAAGCATGCTCGAGGTCGTTGACGTATCGGCGAAGCTTGGTTGGGGTGATTCTCCGGACATGATTGATGTAGAAGGCTTCGTGTCTGAGGAAACTGGGTCACCTGAACCAGCAGGCTTTGTGGTCGTTGGGGTTTGTGTGTGTGGAGACGAGGTACTGGGCGTGGGTTGGTTAGGCGCCATTTGAGTGAGCAGGGATGGTCCTGGCGGGTGCGATGGGTGAGGCGATGTCATTTTGTTGAACCCGGCATCGAGGGAGACATCGGAAATTCGTTGTGCAGTGATCTCGGTAGAGTCCGCTCTCCTGGAACTTGAACTTGCTTCTGCGATGCTTATGCCAGTGGTGGGGGCGGATCCAAAGGAGTTCTCTTTCGTGAGGGAGCCTGAGCCGAAGGAGCCGGGCTTCGACGTTGCTTCACCATCTAATATACTGCTCATGCGGAACGCAAGTTTGTCTAGCTTGGGACTGCTACCAAAGGACACCGACGAGGACGGGGATGGGAGCGGTCGTGACCCGGTGATGAAGACCGACTCTGAGCGTGGAGTCTGGTTACCTCCACGCCCTTTGGAGGGCGGCACACCAATTAAGCGCGAGGGAGGCGGGGCAGCGTTGGCAGAGTCGGCCAACTCAGCGTCAATGATAGTCTCAACATCCTCAATGCAGATGAGCACATTTTCCGGCTTCAAGTCTGGATAGAAAGTTATTGTCCGTCTGTACATTGTTCCCAAAAAAAATGCGCTGACCAGTGTGAATGACGCCGCAACAGCGGTGCATGTAGTCTAAACCGAGCAACACCTGTTTGGCTATTTGCTTCACCAAAGGCATGGGAACGCCTTTGTTCTGATGCCGCTTAATGAGACCAAGCAGATTTTCTCCAAGGACTTCGAACACCATGCAGACATGCGTGCCATTTGGCCCCTTGTGTTTAAAGTGGTCAAGAAAGGATATAACGTGGGACCGGCCAGGATGAGTTTGCGACGGGGAAGGCGCCGGGTTCGGATTCTCAGGAGTGGGTTGAACCGGAGGTGTGGAAGAGGTGATGAGACGTTGCAGGAGCTTGATTTCGTCGAGAGCAGTTTCCGTATACCTTGGAGCGGATTTAACTACTTTGAGGGCGACATGACGATTCAACCTGATTATTGGATGAAATAAAATGAGGAATAAAAATAGGGTCACGGGGATAGGCTAGCGCTCGCTTACCTTGTGTCCTTTGCCAGCCAGACAGTTGAAAAATGGCCCCAACCGAGCTTTCTGACAACAATATACCTACCGTCTGAAAAGGCGTCGCCGATATGGACGGGATGGTAACCGCCTTTGACGTAGTCTTCCCAGTCCTCTTCTTCCTCTGTCATGATGGATTGTGATTGAGAAGTATAGGAACCGTGAGACATGGCGGGTTTTTCGGGGGTATGCTGTAAACGAGCAACGATAAGGCCTTGTTGGAGGCACTGCGATAAGGGGGCTCGGAAATTCTGATAGATAAGCTTACCGGTGGTCTAATAGGGTATTTGATGAATTACGGGATTGCGAATTTGAGCAAACGCTTGCTCGCTGTCCGATACGACGCCAACAGAGAAATAGCAACGAGTAGACTTTCTACCGTACTTTGGCCCCTTCGTTGCGCAGTACCGCAAAAAAGGATTCTTCGCTCCAAGCTGTACTTCCATATCAGGAAATTCGAGATTTCTCATATGATTGGTCTGCTGACTCAGCGCTTCTGACCCGACGTGCACGCGACCACCCACTAAGAGGCGACACAGCAACCGGAACTCGCTGACAACACTTGTTGATACTTTTCTTCTGCCCTCTGATCATCTCGTGTACATACCGTCTGTGTAGACGTATTTTTATGTTGTTGGCGCGTAACGAGGGCATTGTTTGTTTTTCAAGTCGTTGCCAAACAACCGTTTCTGTTTTTGGTCATTCTGTCTTTTTTTTTTTCGTTCGTTGGCATGTTCGGTTGCAGTGAGTACATCAATGTCACGGTCAACGACATGCAGAGGCAGCAACGTATTGACGATAGGAATGACCAGCTGCCATCAGTCACTGTTTCAACCCCCACCTACCCCAATTCAGAAACAACCCCGCCCACTGTCACACTAGCAGACGATCATCCGACCCTCCACAACGTACACTTCGTACTCGTATACGGGTGCTCCGTATTATCGGTGTGCAGATATCCTTCGCCCGTCGTATTTGTTGACACGTGTCTGCCTCGTGTATTGCGGCACCCCGACTGTGCCCACGCGCTCAGGATTGATCCTGATTCCTGATCGATTTGCTGATGAACCCCGCACAAGGCTTTCCACGGACTCACTCGGATACAGCTTTTGCGCACCAGGCCTAGGGCACGTGTTCTGGACATAATCTGGCCTCCCACTCGTATCGCTTGCATAATCACAGAATGACTTCTTGCCTCAGCGCTTGTATCTGTTGATTGCAGATTACGACTTCTCTGTGGTTCTCTGTGCTGGAGTACACGAGGCACTCCTTCTGGCGTCCGCATTCTTACATTCCTTTGTGTGCAACGTTGGGCGTGCGACTATCCTCCCGCAGTACCACCTTTTACGCCTCCAAGGCGTTGCGCCCAAGCCAACGATTCTCTTCACTTACTCAGACCATCCGGGTCTTGCATCTTTACTGATGCCCGATGTTGCCTGCTGATCTTGACGACGAACAAAGGTATTGTGGCTCACTTGGTCTCCTAGGTGCGATAGCATGCTGACGTCCACCAAACAACTCCTTTAGGGCTCACCTCGCCCATGAGCACCCCAATGATCTCGACTCTAGCCCATCCTCACCGTCATCCGGGACACCCACATTCTTCGACTCCCGTCGTCGCTCGAAATCGGCATCACATCAGCGCTCACACACTACTACAGATGGGTCTAGGAGCAGCCACCTCCTAGCACGCCTCGTCTCCCGAGAGGAAGAAGTCCGCGAGATCAATGCAGCCCTCGTCGTCACCAATGAGCGTCTCGAAACAGAAACTACCCGCGCAAACGCCGCGGAACGTCGTGCCCTCGATTACTTTCATCGCCTGCGGATCGCCACCGAGAATCGTGAACGTGCAGACCAAGAATCGGCGAGACTCCGCGAGGAACTTAAACTGTATAAACTACAACTTGAGAATGCGCAAAAGGAGATCTTTCGAGCCCAAGATATCATCGATCAGGTGGCTTCCCAACGGAACGAGGCCGAAGCCGAGGCTGCGAGAGCCAGAACGAAGGCGAGGAAGCTGCAAGAGGAGAAGCTCGTGATGCTTGCGCGCGAAGAGGGGCGCAGAATGGGGTACCAGGAGGGACTATCCATGGGTCGCCGGATAGGTTATGACGAAGGTAGTGGTCGTCGGCTCCCAGGGCCATCGGACCGGCTCCCTTATCTCCCTTTCTTCTTAGAACACCAGGATGATGACGAAAACGTCCCTGAACTCGGCGAGGCCACCTCGGATGAAGAACGTAATGACCCACGATCCCATGGTCAGTTGCGACAACAACCGTACGTCAATGATTGCGTTGCACGTTCTTCGTCACCCACGCTGATCACAGAATGCGCTCCGAATCGGCGCCGCCTGTACGTACGTTCGACACTTCCTTGCATGCGCCGCCACTTCCTGTCCGCGTCCACACGCCTTCCCGCGAGCATCATACGCCATCCCCCCCTCGTGACTTCGATGAACCAGAGACCATTCACCCGATACCGATCCGCCCTAGCCCAACCAACCAGCCCATCAGCGTCCCAATCGACGACGGATGGATCCCAAGAGCAAATTCTCGTACATCTTACATCCACGTGCCATCCCCGCACGCACTACGGCAACCTATTCCCCCCTCACCCAGTTCTGTCGCGACCGAAATCCAGGATAGCCGAGGTGCCCAACGATCGGAACCAACCCCAATCCCGCCACCTGTCCAGTCGCGCGATTATGCTTATCAGACGTCCGTTCCACCGCCCCCTGTTCCGCGTGGTCACACACCCTCGCTTGCATCCCGTACTTCGACTCACATCTCGCAATATGATCTGGTGAACAAACGTCCTGGCAGTTCGTTACGTAACGAGATTTACGTTGGGCGAGCCAGGAGCGGGAGTCAGCCCTCCAGGGAGAGTACATCTCGAAATGAGTATCGCGATGACCGTCGCCATTCCAGCAGGACTGAAGCAGAAAGCATCGCCGAACAATGGCGTGCGGACGATGAGGACTCCCCACCACGTAATCCGCCCCGCTCGTTTGTAAGTGGCCTCTCCCCTCGCCACTCGCCACGCTGACCCTCGGGTTCGTGCACTGGAAGACGCCGTCCGCAGTTCCGCATCCATACCGACCCCCGAACTTTTATCATAGACCGCGGGAGATCGTGACACCCACGCCCCTCGGGGATGTCGATGATCCTCGGTCTCGCACGCCCGTCCCGACCGAATCCACTGCCCCACGCTCACGCCCTCCGCCGGACGACTCCGCGTCCCAGCCCGCACGCATCCGATCCCCGCTCGAACATGTCCGCCGTCGCCTGCGCCAACCGCGTCCCGGTTCGGGCAGTAGTAGCATCCCCAACATCATTGTTGAGTCGCCGGTGAGTATGCCCCACGTTACCGCACATACGCCGCACGGGTACTCACGACCCGTTCCGTCTGCGGATCTAGTCCGAACCTGAGACGACCATGTCGCCGTCTGCGACGATCGCGGCACAACCGGATCTGTTGAGTCCCGAGGCTGCGAATCGACCGTTGCCGCAGGACGATGCGCACCAGTACCAGCCTCGTCCATCCCATAACTCGCAATCGCAATCGCAACCGTCATCGCGCCACAATCACCCATCGTCCTCATACGACGCTCCCCAACGTTCCGGGGCGCCTTATGCCCCCTGGCCAGCAGGCTTCATCCCCTACCCACCCGGGCACGGTACCACGTCTTCTTCCTCCTCTTCCAGACCCGGTGCCGGTCCCGAACGAGACCATCGTCGCGCTCATTCCCATCCCACGCCCGCTCCCGCTTCCAATCGCAGCGCTACCCCCCAAAATGGCCACGTCCGGCCGCGCACGCAGAGCGCGTCGACGTCGATGGGCCGCGGAGGAGCGGGTGGGTACGAAGCTGCGCCGTTGCCGCTGGGGGTGACGTACCCCGCGCCGCCTGTTCGTCCACATACATCACATCGGCGGCACCGGGATAGAGATAGAGATAGAGAGCTGGGGTGGGACAGAGAGCAGGACAGAGACAAAGATAGGGAAAGAACTAGAGACGTTCCTCGTGATTGGGATTGGGAGCGCGAGCGGGAACGCATTCGGGATAGAGACAGAGACAGAGAGAGGATGCGAGACCCGCGGAGAGATTATGAACGCGATCGAGACAGAGACAGAGACAGAGACAGAGAAGACCCTGATGATACAGGCCTCGATGAAGAACTGACGCGGTCGCCTGCACCACTTCAACGGCCCATCTCGCTTTTCGATTCAGACGAGGCATGATACGATTATGTTGCTCACCCCTCCGTTCTTTTCCCTGGTGCGACGACGTATACCCATACCCATCCATGAATTTCTTTCATGCATCTTCTCTTCTCTTCCTTTGGGCTGATTATTCGTTTTGGATATAATATGTATGATATGGACGGCCAAGACTGGGTTCCTCGCCGCGGCGTAGCGTGTATATCTCCTCTCTACCTTGTTTTGTATGTGCTCATGTACCCAGTCTCATAGAACTTGTAACAGTATTCACCGCTGTCCTGTATGTATGTACCATTGTCATTCGATCACTCCATCCGCCGACTCATACCAAAGACATCGATAGTGAACTTGAGAAATCTCTCGGACTCTCGTTGCATCACTTTCCGTTGTCGATGTTCACCCGGTTTCCTTTCTCATCGTCGACAACGACTCGGACAGTGGTTGGAAGTGCGGGGTAGAGACTGACGAGACATCAATTTCCCACCTTGGCATTACATGACGTCAGTCATAGCATTGGGGAATACCGTACAGCACTGTACTTGAAACGGTATCTATCTTCTCAACTATCTCGCTGTGCTTCCTGATCTCAGCGTCTCGGCGGACCTTTATTCTTCTCGTAGCCTCGGACGAGGAAAACACTTGACACAGATTGCCATGCAGCAAACGAAGAACTTGGGAGCACCGGATTGTCAGACGCTCTGGTCGAAACGCCGGGACGGTGGCAGACAATCTCCGAGTCTGAGTTCAGGAGCGGGCCGTCGTCTAATGAATTTAACCCCCAGTTCTGCTTATATGGGCTAATTTCAACAAAGTGGAACCTGTTTCAAACCTTGTTCGTGTATCCTGTTAAAATGATAGTCGGTACGTGCAGATTCCAGAAGCGTTCACGCAGGTCCATATCATCTCTCTTGTCTCCCACACGATGCATCACACGCTCGAGTTACGAGAGATCCTGTTCCATATTTTTCTCTTCTATTATCCGATGAATCTGAACCCGGATTTCCACAAAAAAGCTGTTTCCGTTCTAGCCAGTCTCGCCAGAACATGTCGTGTGTTCAAAGAATCAGCGCTCGATGTACTCTGGAGGGCCTTGATCGACATGTCCCCACTGGCGCGGTGTCTTCCAGAAGCATCTCAAGGATCTCTAGGAAACATGGTGAGAATTCCAAGTATGCGACACGCTCAGCTGTTGGATGCATCCCTTCTGCCTTGTTGCGGGATAGTATTCTTTTAACAGCTCGTCAACGTGGATTGGGACTGGAACACGACAGGTGGCATCACCCTGGGTAGACTCGTACTGCTGTTGCAAACATGTCCGTCGCTCCGTCAGATGGCGCTCTGCCTCGACACGCGTGGGTACACCGACGTGCCCGACAGTCATGCTAACCCAGAAT
>JBBPRA010000043.1:0-85946 GCA_038092775.1 Boletus rubescentipes
CTGGTCGTCTCCTGGCCTTGCCCTTGGGTTTCATGATTCCCGCACTCGAGGTTGGAGACCTGGGGCTCTTGGGGGAGGCATGGGACCATGAAAATGGCACGTCAACTAAATAGTCAGGCTTCCGGAGGTGCTGGGCGGCGCGACGGGGTCGAGAAGGAAGAGAAAGGACGGACACAGCGGATTTGCGCGTTGGTACGATGGTGCTGCCAAACAGCGCGAGGTCGTCAGCGGGATGAACAACACGCTTTGGATCCAGATCAGAATCCTGGGTCGACACGCTGCCACGCCGTTCCTCTCCGGGCGCACTCGTCGTAGGCGACGCATTACCACCAAAGGTAACCCACTGGAAATCTGCATGAGGTCGAGATTCACCGCTCTCAGCAAGGAGATGGGTATATTCCCACTCCTCATCTTGGTCCAACCAAATGCCACCTTTGCCGTCGCGGTAAACGTCAGAAAGACCAGTGGCGCCCGTCGCCTTGGCCTGGACTTCCATAATACGCTTGATATTGCTGTCCATGTTACCACCATCGACGAACTCCATAAGAGCAAGCTCATTTGCGAGAGGGGGTGGACGCATGGCATACTTGGCTTTCTTACGCTTGACGACGGCAGCAGAAGCCGCGGCAGCTTTGGCCTTCATTTTGGTAGGGGAGTTCGGACAAGCGGTTTTGGACCTGCCTCGTGTTCGAAGGACGGAGAGCGAACGGAAGCGAGTGAAACCACGAGGTTTGCAGGTAGGAGAGGGGGTAGAGGGAATGGGGATGTTATCGGCAGCGTTTGGAGATGGGGGCTTGATAGAGAGGGAGAGTGTGGCAGAAATGGGAGTATTTGGGAGTTGGAGGAAGACAGAAGTGTAGCCGAACGTCGTAAGATCGGCCTTGAAGTCACCGACAGAAGGGGTAGGTGCAAAAGCAGTAGTCGGTGTAGGCGCGAAGTGGAGAAAAGATGCGGAGGTGGCTCGGGTAGAAGCACTTGATGGGCAACGGCCCTTGCGGAGAGAAGGCCGGCGATGTGGGGAGCAGGGAGAAAGGGAGGCGGGAGAACCAGGTTGCACGTGAGCAGCCCAGGAAGCAATCGCGGAGAGGGTGCTGGACCTGCAGCGGGGTGTGCGAGTGGCTGGCACTGGGGCGGACTCGGGAGATGGACGAGAAGAGGGTGGGGAAGGCAGGGGCTGGAGAGGACGCTTTTTCTGGGGAGGAGGGTAAGCGAGGAAAGGATAGTCGGTTTTAATAGCTGAATCGACGTGCAGTGCCATTATTATTGCGGGGTGATCCGGACGTCTGTCAATGAAGTGAGTAAGTTCGGCGGAACGGAGAAACAAGAGACAAGAGCGTACAGAAAGAAATTGAGAAAGCAAGGAGGAAAATGCCGGGCGAGACTAGCTCTAGTATGAGTTGTGGCAGATGAAAGGACGGTACTTATAAAGGGTCAGCGAACAATTGGACGGGAGGAACCAACCAGCGCCCACAAACAAGAAGACCAAACAGGAAACACAATTCCCTTGTCCGCCTTCATTGTCTACCACAACGCTTGCCTTTTATGGAACAACCTCGCCAGAATCGAATATGTCCTCAATGACAACGACGCCTAGATGTGGGTGGTAATCTCACGCTGTAGCCTTGATTGATATTCAGGCAGAAGACCTCTCTGCGTAACTCCGTTGCCAGGCATCTTGACTGGCTCAAATAAATGGAATCGTGCGTCTCTAGGTACTAGCTGAATCGACTCACTATCAAAACAAAAGAGTTTCGAATCCGTCAGATCCCTCATATATTTAAACGTTCACCTCTCACGCCCTTGTTGATTCTCGTCAAATTCCCTAAGAGTTCTACGTGTATTGTTTTTCATCACTCGTTGCCCCTTCCCTTGGAGCCGCCTTGAATATCACCACCCCGGCCCGTTCCGCGAAAACCCCTTGGATGTCCACCACCACGCCCATAACCCGTATGTGGGTGAACACTGGCAGCGATCCTAGCCCTTCCTCTTCCTCTCGGTCCGAAGTTGCCCCTCCACACTTGAGGATTATGCAGTTCAGGATGCATGAATCCCCCACTTTTCCCGCCCCGTCCAAAACGAATTGCCGGTGGTACCAACGAGAGTGAACTCATCGACTGTGCGAGGTCGTCCACTCCGCTGTATGCTAACGAAGATGGCCGTACGCTCGATTGTCGAGGGGACGGTGGTTTGGGCGAAACCGCTGGTGATCGAGCGTTACTTCCGTCGTTGTACCGTGCCTTGGGAGTTTGTTCACCACCTTTATCCTCATCAAGATCTTCCCCATCCTCGTCTTGTTCTTCTTCCTCTTCCTCTTCTCCATCTTCTCCCTCATCCTCATCCTCGCCATCAGAGTCAGAGTCTACTTCCATACTTTCCCTCTCTTTCTCCTTGGCCTTGGTCTCTTGTCCTCTATCACTGTCCCTCGGCTTCCACGTTCCTCGTATCATACTCGCTCCATCTCCCCATCTCTTCAGGAGGCCACCGACCCCCTTGTTGGTAACAGCAAAGAAATATTCCTTTGGGTATGAATGCGCTTGAATGAGATGTAACCTTCGTGCTTTAGGTGTCGAGAACAGACGGGGACAGGAAATTAGATGGCAAGCAAACTGCGACGCCCGTCCCACGGCCTAAGTGCCTCGATTGCGACAGATCGACAGGGAAGAACACGCACGATCTTTTCTCCCCTCTCTTTCCGCACCGCAGCGAGTGGATCGTGACACTCTGTTTGATGCTGTCGATAATCAGCAAATATGACAACGTCAGCGAAGCAAGCACGACGTCGATGCCTTGGCCAGATTGACATCCTCACCAACTCCAACAGCCGCGCGTCTGGAAAGACACACCCACACCCTCGTTGCTCACATACGTGTGCGTGGTACTTCCCATAGTGAATCTCGAGATCGCGCGAGTTGGCGATCGGGGTGGGTGTGTTGAGTGGCGGGTTGCAAGTAGGGGGTAACGTGCACAGCAAAGTGCGATCGTGGGGGTGTGCATCGGAGGTTCGAGAGGACTTGAACATGGGTGGCATTACTTGACCTTGATCTCGGGCTTGATGTTGTTCTTGGATCTCGTGTGTAGACGAGGTCGTGTGTGATGATGACACGTCTGATAATCGGGGCGAAGCGCGTGGTCGCTTGGAGGCATGCATCAAAAGAGGGCGTGGCGGGAAACTACAAGTTGCACGCTCATACCCCCTGACATACTAATGTCGCTGACTTTGAATTAGACCGTCACGCAATTGTAACACGTCACATTCAACTTATACCTTCACTTGGTGTAGTCAAAGTGAAGTCACCAGAACCGCGCCCAAATGTCGTCCAAACGCAAGTGGGACCAAGCCGCTCCAGAGGGACATGCAGAGAATGAAGTACCTTTTAAAGCGACCAAAACCGACGAGGTAAAGTCGGCTTCGGAAGCAGCTGCAGCGGCCGCCGCCATCGCTGCAAAAATCGCGGCTCAGTTCAGCGCAGGCGGGTCTGCCGCCGGGAGCATACAAATTGGCCAGCGAGACCCGCATGATGCCGAGTTTACGCATGACATCGACATCAACGACGTCCGGAATCGGTATGTGTTGACCAAGGGTTCGACGCAGGCAGAGGTATGTTTTCTGCTTTTTTTGTGGTCTTGTTTTTGTCGTTTGGGTGGTGTTTTTGTGGATTGAATGGCGGTTGGGACAGGTACATGAGGAGACGGGCGCGTCGGTGAGCACCAAGGGTGTTTGGTACCCAGATCGATCCAAGGCGACAGAGAAGGACCCCCCTCTATACCTCCACCTCTCCGCATCTTCGAGAGACGTCCTTCAAAGAGCCATCGACCGGGTAAACGATTTGATCTCCATGGACCTCGGACCGCTCGTTGAAGACAAAAAAGACCGACTACGCGACAAGGTGGATCAGGATGTTCCTATGCTGTATTTGCATCCTCACCCATCGTCTAGCGGAAATGGCCAGAAGAAAAACTCCCAGTTGGTCTGGAGACGATCCGAAATTTCAACGTTCGCGCCAAGGTTGTCGGACCACAGGTAATGTTGACTCGGTGCTGATAGATGCTTGCGCTGAATACCCTGTAGGGTGTCTTTGTGAAATATATCCAACAAGAGACGGGCACGCGCGTTCAAATCAAGGGTATTGGCTCAGGGTTCGTGGAGCAAGAAACTGGGAAAGAGTCGGATGAACCCATGCATATACATATCACGTATGTTTTTTTCACTCCAACCTTGTCTACTGATTAACCTGCTTGAAATTCTACAGCGGGCCAGACGAGGGCCAAGTCGCTCGTGCCAAAGTACTGACCGAAGATCTCCTCGAGGTGGTGCGTGCAGAGCACGGAAAAGCTCAAGCGGCCCTCGCACAGCAACAAATGGAACTCCACCAAGCGCAGATGCAATATGCCCAATACAGTGTCCCGGTGCGCCCATGTCATTTAGCGGGTAGCAGATGGCTCAACAAGGTCACGTGCCCCGCTTTCACAGGGAGGATATGGTTCTGCACCCCCACCCCCCGATAATGCGCCTCCACCGCCACCGCCCGGCGAACAACCCCCACCACCTCCAGGCGGGAGTGCACCTCCACCCGCCCCTGGGGATACCTCTACAGATGCATACTCTGCCTATTGGTACGTGTTGGTCCGCTCGTTCATTTTGCCAGTCTTGTATCTCCCTTTACTTTGTCTTACACACCACCCTAGGGCACAGTTTGGGTATGATGTTAATTCGCCCCAGTTTAAAGAATGGGCGGCGAGTCAGCAACAACAATATAATCAATACTACGCTCAGCAGGGGTATGGCGCGGATGGTACGCCGGGTGCACCAGGGGCACCGCCTGCACCTTCAGATGGGGTTCCGCCACCGCCGCCGCCGCCGCCTCCTGCATGATCATAGTCCAGTGGTGCGATTACTGGTCTTGATCCTAGGCTTGGGGCGGGATGTCTGATGATTGTTGTAAATGATTTCTCTTTCTAGCTTGCTTTATTTCAATGTATATTTTTTGTTATTGAGCTGTCGTGACGTATAGATGTGGCGGAGGGCCATCTGAAACGGCGCCACACCAGAATGGTCAAAGATGTCAACGTGACAGAGACAGCGGAACAATCAGTCCACGATTCGCTCTTAGAGCGAAGCTTGGTGGAGTGAAGCGCTGGGAAGTAATTTAAAACTTCCTTGTGTACCTCTACCTCGTAATGTGAATGACGTGCGAGTGAAGGCGACCGTGCGATCATCGGAAGTAGTACGAATACCACTTTTCGCACCGGCATACAGCTCGTCGCTCGAGTATTCAGACTCGTCGACATTCGAATCCAGGCACACTTTCCTGTCATTGCCAGACGCAGAAGCGGACTGAGCCACTCTGACGCGCCCCTCCAAGTCATGCACGGGATTCACCGCTCACGTTCATTCATTTATGTACACTAACATCCAGGGCGGGAAGCGAATTCACTCATCCGTCCGATGCGATCGCACGGATTGAATGTGCCCTCCTTACGCGTGTACATGGCTTCGTGCTTGGATATACACAAGAAGCCAGATATAAAAGTGGCTTGGAAAGAGCGTACAAGTCCTTCAACTTATACTTGCCTCACATAACAAATGTCTCTCATCCACGAAACCCTAGAGACCGCCGTCTCTGCCCTCCCTTGGACATACCTCGCCGGCGGTGCAGCTGCCGCGACCGTGTTCGTCCTCCTCTCCAAGAAATTCCTCGGGAGTCCTACGCACAAGGATGGCGTCCCCTTGCCCCCTGGTCCACCTGCCCTATGGTTCTGGGAGAACCCGCTGCCAAAACAACAGTACGTGTGCACGTAATGCGTTTCGAGCCAGAGTCACTCATCCCTTCCCCAGAATCGCAGTCGGGCTTGCCGCGTTGGTCGAGCAATATGGACCCGTCGTCGCCCTTCGACATGGTACCGCCGTGACAGTCATCATCGGACGTATGGATGTACGTCCCAAGCTTCCATCGTTCGATCGAGAGAACTCATATGACGTCCCATCCACAGGCAGCAGCAGAAATCATGGAAAAGGAAGGCGGAGCCCTCGTCGATCGCCCTCACTTGATCGCAGCAGCCGACATCCTCTCCGGCGGGATGCGTCTCCTTCTTGAACCCGCCGGAGAACGCTTTCGTCGTCTCAGACGTACAGCCCATACCCATCTGCAACCCAAGGCGGCGGAGACGTACGAAGAAATTCAAGCAGAGGCTGCCAAGGATGTCATTCTTGATATTTTGAACGATCCAAAACATTTTGCACAACATGCGCAACGGTGCGTGCCCGAGTTTGCTCGCGGGACCTTGGTTCCTCGGGTATCTTTGAATCGAGGTGTATCGGTGGACTGATTGGGAGCATATATGCGCGCGTGTTTTAGGTATGCCGCCTCGGTCATCTTACGTGTGACGTATGGGAAGACGACGCCGACGGCCTACGGCGATCCTGAGCTTGTGCGCGTTCGTCAGATGTTGGCAAACTTCCAGATAGCATTGAGACCGGGGGCGTATCTCGTGGATCGTATTCCATGGTTGAAACACGTACCTGGCTATGGTCGACAACTCAAGGAGTTCCATCAATACGAGCTTGCGCTCTTCCGGGATCAGCTGAATCGAGTCAGAGATAACATGGTACGTCCCAAGTTAAGAACACAAGGGAACTCCATCGTTGCTGACACTCGCATGGCTGTAGACAGCGAACAACGCTGGGCCATCGTTTGGAAAGACGCTCCTTGAGCACGTTGATGATCACCGTTTGTCGGAGGATGAAATGGCTTATCTTGCTGGTGCCTTCTTTGGCGCGGGCTCAGACACCGTATGTCCTTACCTCAGTAGCCATATGCGGGCCAGTGGACTAAAATGTGTCATTTCAGACTGCCGCTGCTATCACTGTAATGATCATGGCTGCGGCTTGCCATCCTGAGGCGCAGGCACGCGTTCAGGAAGAGCTCGATGAAGTAGTCGGGAGGGACAGGGGTATGTCGACTTTGCGATTCAGTGTACCGGAGGATCCTGACGTAGCCTCCAGCCCCCACGTTTGGAGACCGAGATATGCTTCCGCAACTCCAAGCATTTATGCTAGAGACACTACGATGGAGGCCGGTGGCACCAGTTGGTATGTCTTTTGTTGTCACGTTTCCACAAACGAAACGGGCCTCAATGTATGTTTCTGTGCTAGGCTTTGCACACCGTGCGACGAAGGACATTATCTGGGTATGTCATCTTCTAGATCTATGCGTAGCGGTTCTGAAATTACTATTGCAGAGGGGTCAGTGCATTCCTGCAGGGGCGACTGTCATTGGATGCCATTGGTACGTCCTCCATGTCGCACGGTGCACTCGTCCTCACCTGTTGCTTTGACTGCACGTCTCTACTTGCTACCACAGGGCGCTGTCGCGCGACCCGGCGGTCTTTCCGGATCCAGAGACGTTCGATCCACGACGTTGGCTCACAGAGGACGGGCGCGTGAGGACAGACATGCATTTCTACACGTATGGCTTTGGCAGAAGGTGCATCATCTTTTGGCTTTCTTTCATCTCTGACTCACGTCGTCCACCCCGCACACAGAGTTTGTCCCGGCCAACATGTCGCAGACCGGTCGATCTATATGAACCTCGCGTTGTTGCTGTGGTCATTCCGCATCCTGCAACGACCCGAGGCGCCGATCCATCTCGGCCTTACCGCTAAAGACGTGCTTGTGTTTCATCCCAAGCCGTTTGAGGTGGAGTTTGTGCCCAGGGTGGAGGAGCAGCGGGCGAGGGAGTTGATGACGTGATGGTGGTGTGCGTGTGAGCGTGAGGGTTTCTTCTCGACGGGACGTTTTCGTCTCGGACATGTATGATTGTATAATGCATGCGATACATCGCGAGCGTCCGTAACTGTAGACAAACGTCCTGTAATCTTGGAGCAGGCTACGGGGAGCCCTGCTGGCTGACGAAGTAATGGCAACAGCCACTTGACACTTGCCAGTGCACACTAGCTTTGAAGTTTCTATTACTTTGCTATCCTGCTTGTCTCCATGCAACCCGTCGCAACCACTGTGTAGTCAAGCAGTTTTCAGTTGGGTCCGAGGGGAGGGCGACCGCGTTGCCGGGCAATTTAGCACCCGAGGGGAGTTGCGGGATCGCGTTTGTTCCAACCCGGACACCCGTGAGCGAACACATTCAATTTTGAAACGATATTACCAGGATGCATACTTGATTGATTCTTGCGTCCGAGTCATGTCCGGCGCGTACGCATCCTCTCCTTGCGGCCCGTTGCGGGCTGTTGCAGGCCAAATGCTAGTGCAACATGTCTGAAGTGGTCTTGTGACCACCATACTTTCCATGTCAGGCTTGGATGGGCAGATTGGCATATGGCACCAGGCGCAACCATTTCCCCCTCCCTCGACCCTGGTCAACACTCTGGTCAGATCTCCAGAGGTCAAAACGTTGGTTTCGGTGATCCCCATTCTGTCACAGGCGCATCCCACGTCTGCCCCCGATCGAAACGTCCCGGTTCCACTCCTTAGGCACTCCCACATTCAACGTTCAACGCGCAACCGGACGCACGAAGGGTAGGGTATGTATATGGCAAGGTATCGTCATCTGAGCGGAATCTGCTTGCAAATACGATTCGGTTATTTTTGCTAACCTGTCCGATCGTGCCCGAGGAGCCAGGTGATCCACTGGAGGCGCATGTATATGAACTGGACACAGTCGACGTCATGCTTTCCAAACACCATTGCCCCCCTTCCGACTGAAGCGGTACGAATCATGTCAGCCAGCCCACGTCATTCTCTCTATGCGTCATTATACTTTTCTACTGTCATGTCGACCACGTTTTACGGTATAACGTGCATGCAAACGTGAGTCCCAGAGTGTGTTGCGGTGGTGAAGTAACTCATTCTTGTCATGGAGGCAGATTCTTTTATTATGTCCAGTAGATCCGTTTCTTGATTTCTTTCGTCAACTTGAATGAATCACGTCTTCGTTCTAGTTACCAACACGATTCCTTGCGCATGAAGAGCTTTGTAAGTCAGCTTTTAAACATGCTCAGAGCCATGGTATAACGGCCTTCTCAGGTAGCAGCTGTGTGGTATGGCAATCCTTACTTCCGTTTGCAACGTCCCCGACGCCTCGCGACAGTGCATTCAATACGATTCATGAAGCTTTGACCATTTCCGGCAGTGCGTGTTCGACACGCACTGTATTCACCCCTTGTTCACCACCACACAGCTTACAAATACATCTCGGCTGGTTTGATGATCCCATCGTCATCGAACGGGATGGCGTGAGTCGTTACTTTTAGAATCCATCCCATTTCTCACACCTGATGTTTTCCCCAGTGAGCTCTTTGTAAGTTCAATGCTTGGCGTCTTTGGAAGGTCTACCGACAAGTAGCAGGCACAGATATTGTTCACGGTAACCCGTTTAGACTCTGTTCTCGGAATACTAGGACTCATATTATCTAGGCCCTAGTTGCAATACCTACGCAAGGCTATTTTATCCATCGCATTTACGAGTGTGCGCATCGACCTACCAGTCTCTTTTTCCCTACTCACAGCGCTTTAGTTAGCGGGAAGAACATCGTGGTGCCACTCATTTGGGTATGGACTCTACATGCATGATGGATTTCAGTGTCGCTCAAACTCTGGTGTAGATCCCTTTGGCGTTCTATCAGATTGGTAGGACCTTGTGAACTGTCTGCCAGGGAACAAAAGTCTAACAAGGTTCATTCTGGATACCAGTGTCTCCTGCTAGTAAGCTATCACCGAGGACGTTCGTATTAGTCAACGCTGAGCATTGCATTCTCAGTTTACGTAGGGACACTCTATAGTGTAGCTGGGTTCGTTTGTTTCTATGCAAGATGGATTGTATTCGCTTACTATTGGCTTCTAGCGTGCACGTCACTGGGCTCGCTGTGCTCGATGACCATCACTTCAGGGTATGCATAGGTTTCTTGTTTTGAACCAACAACCTCAGCGCTGGGCGGACAGGACCTGGGCATTTCGTGTCTCTCTATCTCTGCGGGGGTAGACGTCCTGATCGCTATTTTCATGATGTTCTTGCTTCTCCGCAAGGGCACTACCACCACTGGATTTACGGGGTAAGCACGCGTGTGTCATGTCGCCAAGAGAACGCGTCTGAATGCTGGGCTACAAGTGTGCCATACGTTTTGCAACGCCTCGCTGTATTTGCGGTAAACACGGGTGTCTGGCCTGCCACGTTTGCCCTCTTGACCCTCCTCTTGGTGCGCGTCGTTTTCCACTCGCTGCTTGCCACCATTTTGTCTTTTCAAGCCTAACACAGACACCGTAGCTATATTTCTATCCGTCGAACTCGGTCTATATGGTGTTCGGTATTCCGCTTTGCTCGGTTTACTGCCACACACTCCTCGTCAATTTGAATGCTAGACCGCACGTTCGAGGTGACATGTCGGCAGACGATCATTTTGATTCGTGGGTAACTGGCAGTGGCCATGTAAATGCAATTCACCAACAGAGCAGGGACTTTGGGGAAACAAAATCCATCTCCGCATCAGGTGCGTTGTTACGGTCCAAGATGGTTGCATCGTCATAAACTTGGATGGCTGTGCTAGCACATTCGGAACAACACCACGTCGTGACGTCCCCAGATCCCAACCCCTCCGTGGAATTAGAGAACGTATAAGTTCAACGTGTTTTGAAAATGGGCAACTGTATTCGTTGGTGTCTGTTTTCGCGACTACGTGTGTGCAACGGATGGAGGACCTGGCTGACGTGCAGAGTTCTATGATGGGGTTCAACCCCGGGCGAGTTGTTCAAGTTGGTCGGTTTGCTTTCCTCAACGATCGCCCTTGTTTACGCGTAGTGAGTTTATGAATTATTAGATGACACATACCCTGCATAAGTTATGACTATGTAATATCGATGTTTAACGATGCTGGCGACTCGGACGCAAGTGAATTGGCGAGATCGGCAGTCTCGACAAGTCCTCGTAAGGAGAGAATAACTGGCACTCAAGGTAAAAGTGTAGAGATCATTGGTTCATAGGCCATCGTTCTTCGTTGAACAGTCAGGTTGCCTAGTGTGCCAGCAAATAGCAACGCGTCATGTCGACTCGGACTGGCTTAGAGCTTGGGTCCGACGGGCCGGTTCCTCTTTGAAAGTTTCCCCTGAAGTAGCTGCTTACATAACACATATACCAAGCTTTGAGTCACTACACATTACATCGTCTCCGAGAGGCTACGGAAACCCGTCGCATCCGACGTCGCACTGACACGTCTATGATACGTCATGTCCTCGTACGCCTGCTACCCACGGTCCTCACGACAGCCCCTTGTTGACCCGACCACAGTTCTGAAGACTGACAGTTCAACCATTCCACTTGGCAGCTTCGTGACTACTTAAAGATCATATGTGACTAATTTGAGCCTCGCAGTCTACAGCTAGCCCGCCACTCTACATAACCTGGGATATTTTGCATTGTAGGGTCGGCGATGGACCGGGGGGACCCTTCAAGTTATCCCCATAAAAGTGTCCATGACGAATCTTCTAATTACTCACAGAAGATTACAGCGCGCAACCTGAGGATACAAACGTGCGTACCGTAATCGCGTTAATGGAGCCCGCGCTGAGCGGATCACACTCTCTGATTTGGCCTGGGGTCGCTGGTCCGGCTCGGCATGCTGTCACGTCCACTTGAAAGAACGAGCTTTGAACCACTTTACCCCCGACCATCAATTTGGTTGTTGCCAATGCGGGAAGAGAAACACCCGACGAGGTATTATGACATGGTAGCTATTCTCTTTGGGACGCTTTAGCAAATTTGAGCACAATAGTGAAACCTGGGGACCGAGCAGACGCCCCGAAGTATCAAAGTGAGTTCCAGGCGAGCGCGACAGCACCCTTACCTCTGGGCCACATTCTAGCCACATTCGCGTAACGTGGAGATACCAGGGACATAATGATACAACGCTGGTCATTGATCGGAGAATTCTAGATACGACCTACGGCGGGTACTAGTAGCCACCAATTGCTTGCGACGAGACTCTGGTCAGTCGTAAGCAAACACTGGCCTGCTCAGGCTAGCCTCGTGGGGTTAGTGTCCATTTCAAACTTGGTTTTATTCGTTCTGCAGCTAGCCGTCGGGAATCCTCTGGGACAGCTTCCGGGCGCATTCGAAATCTCAAATGAGTCAGGTCACCACCTGATAAACTACTTCATGGTGGCCCTTTCGGTCGTCTGCTTCTCGAAAGGAACGCGGTTACGGAGGACGAGAAGCACGTACTAGCATCTTCTATGTCTTCTATCACCGATCCGAATGGTGGACGAACGTTGTCAACTTGGGGCATATTCAATTTTCCGAACATCGGCGTAAACCCTCGGAGGTGATGAATCGTATCTATCAGATTTCGCGCTGTGACATGAAGAATCATAGTACAAAAAAAATCATCCACAACCATGGGTGGTGAGATCGTCTCCTTGTGCCATCGGGTCGGGTAAGAATTGACCAGTAACCAACAACCACTTGCGCAGAACGTAGCCATCATTGTAGTCTACAACTAAGTAGCAATATTGCTCGCCGCCTCAACAAGCCGTAGGTAAACAGGTCCCCTTGTCTTCTGCACGATTTTCTCGCGCTCCGTCTCCAACCAAGTAGGATCCTTCTGGCTTCCATCCTCCCGCTTGATCGTTTTGACTTTGTGCTTGACGACAAATCCGAGCCTGCTCCAATATCTGACCATATCTGTGGCTCCGCAATAGTATTCAGAATGTCCTAGTGTCGATTTGTTAAACTTCGGTCGGGGAGTAGCAAGAAAACCGAAACACTCGTGCTTACCCGAGGGAGAAGGACGCATACCGCGGGCCCAACTCTTACGTAGTGGTAGAATAGTGTTGATGAACTCCGTCTCGGAAATATCGTCCTTAGGGAAGTCTCTCTCATTAAGAACGTCGTCCGGTCTGATGCTCGGCCACCTGTTTGAAGGTTAACGTCATGATGCAGCAAGTACCAATGACGTACCAATGGGTATGGCACTGGTGAAAGTCGGATTGCCACGGTATGCTGAGGCCCCGCGTGAGATACCCAGGGGCCATGACTTCATGATCAACGCGGAAAGGAGGGTCGATACGGTGTTTATCAGTATCCACCTCTAAAACGTACGTTCTGGGGTCTTTTGCAACCCGCCACACCTCAATCCCTGGGCAGAGGGGGTCTCCAATCGTATGGTCGAGAGCAGCCAGAGTCAAACAAGCGGGCTGGTACTTCAACTCTACATCCTTGAGCTCGGTTGCGTCCTTCCACGGTACCGCATTGCTTCCGAACTTTCCGTCCTTCCAAAGGGCAAAACGCTCATACTGCAAGGCAGTCAAAGCAGCAAAGCGCTTGATGGGAGGTACGCTCGCTTCAGGCGGGAGATTGACGCCAGGTTGGACTGCGTCTCCGCTGTTAGGAAGGTCAGATGCACCCACGATGGACGGCGAAACAGTACGCACCCATTGCCGGAGAGTCGAGGCATATATCTAGTGGACGCATGCGCCAAAACTTTGTAGTCTGGTGCTCGCAACCGATTGAATATGGCTTGGCGAAAGACCGTATTCTCCTGTCCTTTACTTTTAAGTTTCTCTTCGATGCCGAGAAAATTTCCCTTTCCCAATACACCTACAATATCAAGACATCGTCAGCCTTGATATAACAAGTGTTCTAATGAGATACGAACCATGGCCAATGAAAGCATCCTTGTTTGTCCAGGAAACTGCGTAAGTCGTTCGTAGTACCGGCCATATATCCCTGTAAAATTCTACACCCTTGTCTTCATCATCGCGCCATTGCGTTTCCGAATGCTTGGCATAAATGTCCGCAATGAGGTCATACCACGTGGTGTGCGACCTGATCCCCCATGCAAATTTTGGGGGAGCACTCAAAATAGTCGCTTTGGAAGAGGATTCCATTCTATGGACGGTTTTAAACGTAGGACACGAATGAGATCAGATATAAAATATCTTACGCAGCGCTGAAGTTGTTGTGGTGGACGAGAACCTTGACCCAACCATCACATATGTCATCGATCCAGTCAGCGCTGTCGAGCTCGCTGAGTATATCGGGATGCGGAACATCACGATTGGTGACGCATCGCGAATAACCAGCGCCACCAATAAAAATGAGATGACCCTCTTCATTGGTGCGCAGCTGGCCAAGATGAACATCGACCCCATTTGCCTGCGATCCACGAAATTTCCCAGTAATGTTGACGATTGTATTGATATGTAGAGAAGAAATAGTTTTCGGGCCAGGATCGACGATCAATCGATTTCTGCCCTCTGGTATCTAGGGCATACGTCAGGTTTCCTTCCAAAAGAGCGATGTATTTGCGCACTCGGTCTCCCTCAACATCCGGATTTCTCAAAGCACCTGTCCATGGCGTGTACGCATCTGAAGAAGTGGAAGTGTTAATCCCGGATGGTCCGTGAGATTACTTTGAGCATACCATGATGCAACTCATAGGAAGCCTTGTGGTTTGCGACATGAACAGTCCAAGTAAATTTGTAACCATCTTTTGCGGTGATTTCCCCAATGTTCTCTCCGTCTTTGTTGTAAGCGTAAACACGAAAGCGAACCGCCTAACGTGTGGTTTATTTGATTCAATGATGCAGGGGAAACTTGAGTGAGCTCACCTGGCGCTTGATGCGATCATGATGATCATCGAATTTATTCGTGAGCTTTGGATTGCACATATGTAAACATGCTTTTTATCTGGTCGAGACTGCAGGTAACGCAAAGAAGGGCTTACCGCTGTCTCAATTTGATCCATCGTCTTTTCAGACTTTCCTGTCAGCCTGTATTGGAACAAAGTAAACGAAGCCTACCTTTCCTCCCGTGACGAGCTTCTCTCTGTGCTTGGAATCGTATCCGTGTCAGCGGTGTTTGATTCGGGTTAAGAACGCAGGGTGCTAGACCGGCTTACATACCATCTGCTCGTATGGATCGAGGTCCAGCTGGATCGCCATTAGGTTAGTATGTGTTTGATTAGAGTCAAGACTAGACATGATCACCTCTTGCTGAATACGAACGAGCTTCTCTTTCACCTTGGAGTCACCCAGCATTAGTACGTGTTTTAAAGTTGGAATCAAAAGTGCGGAGAACACTTGACCGCATACCTGGCGCTTAACGCGAGCTTCGCGCCTCTTGCCCTCCTCCCTAAACCTGAAGCCATTCTTCCGTGCACCAGGATGACGGATGCTGGGTTAGTTCTGTCTCCCGTTTCATAATGCCGAAGACAGGCTCACCTCTAATGCATCACTTCCCGGAATCTCTGACGGGAGGAAGAACTCGAGAGATTCCAGGTCTGGCTTTCCGGATTCAAGGTCAAAACCAGAATCCCCGACCCTTGCAATACCGATAGGGGGGAATATTTTTACGCAGCATACATCTGCAGGGATGAGAGCGCCACTGTCAGCCATGTGGGTCAGGAACAGGGCGGCAAATTATGGAGGATAAAACTAGTGCTTATACATACGCTTATTCATGTAGGTTGGGTATCTCCAAATTCACAAGCTCCCTCATCTTCCAATTAATTGAGCTTTGAAACGGGTCAAATGATTATGTTACATAGGGAATCGTATAACGCCGCGGTTATTGGCAAGGTGCGGGTATAGGGTGGAGAAGCTGTACCCGAGTGTACCCGTTCACTGCGGGTTGTCTGTGTTTTGCGGGTTGTCTGTACTGTTGAATCGTGTTGATAGACCTCGGAGATTCAATCAAGACTCTTCGGGCTTCAAGTTCGACGTAGCCTCGAAGCTAAGCAGCACTACAAATAATGTTAACGCGCCACAAACTCAATGTGCAATGGATCTGGTGAGGCTTATCTCCATGGAGTGGTGGTTACCTGTGGTTTCGAGGAGGTATATCATATTATATGTAAAGCGACACTGAGCTGCCTTGGCGCATGGGGAAGATATGTTCTACTCTTCATGGACGACCTACTTGCTGCCGTTACAAAGCGCAAGCGCAAGCGCGAGAGGATGGAAGGCGAAGACGGCAATGGGAATATATAGTTTACAGTGATTAGAGGTGTTAGTACGCGAGCTTCATTCTCGTAACGCAGATGTACCCGCGGTGTTTTGTCGCGCCACGGTGTATACCCGTGCCCTCTCTGGCACGGTGTTCAAGGGTACAGGCATGGTGTTCACTTTTCGGCCCACGGTGTTACCCGTGCGGAACCCTGATTTTACAGTAATTTATGTAAGACCAGCGATCGGACGGAAGTGAGCTGCCACGCCTGGATTCAAATGTCCCCCCGCCGTGTGGCTATGGAGCGAGAAGAACACAGCGTTACCTACGCGTTACAGACAGTTCGTTCGTTCTGTTTGGCATGAAGCCTCCCCGGGCCTTCGACGTCTTGTTTCGCCTTTGCCCCGCTCCTTGAAGCTTTTGTCCCTCTGGTTCATATCCTTCACGTCTGCCTCCAATGGATATCAAGAAGGATCTCGCGATGGCACTCAGAATTGAACTAGCAACTATCCCTGTCGGTTTGATTTCCCACTTTCTTGGTGTCCGGCTGCCTGGTTCACTCGCACCTCTAGCTGTACCTCTATGCGATGCACAGTATCCGCGTCGACGACACCGAGGAGGGAAAAAGGGGTGCTGCTACGAGGGCCAGGATCGCAGGTATATGTCAATTAGGTACCAGTGACAACTCGCTTATTTTTCTCGTGATAGTTATCGTCCAACAGGAGATGCTACATCTTGCACTAGCTGGCAATGTCTTTACGTCTCTTGATTCAGGCAACCACCTTGGGCCTAAACTCTACTCAGAGGGATACTTAGTTCAGCACGGATGTGATGATATCCTCTTCTTCGAAATCCCGCTCAAGCTTGAACCATGCAACAAAAAGAGTCTCGAATTATTCATGAAAGTGATTCTATTCCCCATCGATACGATGTCTGCCTTCACCCTGACCCAACTAACTGTCAGCTCGAATCTCCATACATAGAGCCCCCGGATGATGGAGAACCAGAACACGTTCCCAAGACGTCTCTTTGGGATGATGGGTTGCAAGATGGCATTGCGCATAATTCAAAGAGCATTGGAGAGTTCTATGCCAAACTGAAGAGCGGTATATATTTTGACGTGTAACGGATTCGAATCAACTCTAACTAGCGCATCCCAGATATCGGTCGATCCACCCACTGGGGTAACCGAGATTACCAATTTTCTCCGGCAGAGTTCTTTGGCTCCAGTATGGTTCAGGTCACCGACAAGGAGTCCGCCCTTAAAGCCTTGGACATAATCACCGACCAAGGTGAGGGCTACGGCGACGACGACGAAGCCCATTACCAGATGTTCCTTGAACTCTGGAAACATGTCAACTGGAAGTGCTGGCCTGTCCCTTTATCTCCCACTACAGAAGATTACCGAGACTCACCCTTTGTGTATCAGGTAACGATTCCCTCCTCTTCACTCTAATAGTCGTCGTGAAGCAGCCTCTTTCCTAGCTGGCCCTTGCTCACAATGCAGCCTTTTGTTACCTCCTGATCACCATACAGAAAACCTGGGGGGTCTCGGGGATTAGTGATCGCCAAGCTCTGAATCGCAACAATCATGCGATTATGCTGAATGTTTTGGGACCCCTCGGTGATTTCATGGCCAAACAGCCATTCAATGGCGGAACTGCCGGACCTCCATTCGAATTCTATCCTGTCCCTGGGGGACAAAAGCTTGACCAGGTTGACCATGCTGCTAGGGCACTACACAAGGCGATTGGCGTACATCTTGACAAGGCTATTGCAGTTGCCAATCCCTCGCAGAGCGCAGAGTTAAAGCCTATGCGTGTCTCCGTCGATCATATTGAGTGGCCCATCAAACAAAAGCGGGCACGTCGTAGTCACACTATGTGTATGGATTATTTCTAGTTTGTGACAGCATTATGGTGTCCGTGCTTGTCCTGGATTCTGATAACACTCGACCTTCTTTGAATGCTCCTATCTTTGCGGGACGAGGGGGAGGGGGCGATGAATTGGATGTAAACAGTGTACATACAATAGAGAGGAACTACGACTGAGGAAAGGAAGGGGGAAATGATCGGCGGCAGCGCGGAGCACTTTCCATTCCATAACGGAAGTCGACTCAGCTAGATGGGCTTGAGCTGCAATCCCCGAAAGGCAAGAAAGTACGTCGACGCACGAAGTGGAGCGGCGTCCCAGCAGGTAGGAGACGGATGTGACTTACCAATCACATCTGTAAACGGATGGATAGTGTGGCATACGAACTCACAGAAGGCTTCTTGCACAGAGGGACTGTTGATATTGCAATACAACATTGGGATCAGCGCACCGTCCTGTCTGGCCCGATTAATGCCTTCGCGTTGCGAGGCGGATGTGGTGAGGGAGGCGGAAATTAGTGATTTCGAAGCCTTGACGATCCTGCTGCATGGTCATGTACCCCCGATGGCGTGGACGGATGCGTTGAAGACGTGAGGTTGCTGACGGTGAACTCGTCAGTGCGAGCGATGGAAAACAAGGCGATGGTCAGGCACGCGAAGACAGCGACGCCAAGGAGATCCATGAGGGTGGAGTTTGTGGGTTCTGCGAAGGGCCTCGATCCTGGAAGGCTCTGCGGGCGGTTTGGAGGGTGGTGACACAAAGGTTTGGGTGCCCTAAGAAGAACATCGACCTCATCGGACTTGAGGACCCATAGTGTTTGGTTTGCTAGGCGTGGATGCTATTTACGCAGTTCAGAAGATGTTGCTTGTGCCGTAAGTGCCGTAAGAGTCAAGATGGAAGCGAAAATGATCTTGTACGAGGCAGGAGCGTGCTGGATTTCTTTCTGATCATAGCTGGAACCGTGGGTTTCCCCCGTCAACGTGCGCAATTACGTAGTAGATACGTTGGGGTGGCAGAAGTGGTGGTGGGACACCAATGGGGCAAGCATTCCTTGGCAGGGAAAGCGGGTGCAAGGGACGGTGGAATTAGTCAAGAGGTTGGATTGGAGGTAGCAACAAGGTGGTTGGAAGGCGCCAGACAACCGCTGAAATCAGAAGGGCAGAGCTGGGCTAGGCCGCCGTGTGGGTAGCGCTAGTGGCCGCGAAGGATTGGCAGTGGGTGGCAGCGTCCTTCGTCGATGGTAGAATGTAAGCGGGATGTGAGCATGGACCCACACATTCTTTGAGTTGTCTCCTCCAGCTTTCTAAGGAAAACTGGATCGACCTTTAACTCCCATTCGAGATAATGATACACCTATCTTTTCATCTAGTTTATCTCCCACAACTGGAACATGTCCTAGGCGACGACTGACTAAAACTTGTTAAGTGGCGTTGCAGATGATCTCCGATACGAGCAATAAAGGCAGAAATGAACAAACGATGACCCAGCGATCCACGAGTGGTCGGAAAACGTGCCTCGAGCCGCTGATGGGGGCAAGGATACCAAAGAGTTGGGTGGTGAACCGTGCGCATAAAATTGAAGTCTGCTCCTGACCGTCAAAGGGGTCCTGCCTAGTCGAATTGAGCTGTGTCACATAAACAGTCGAGGGAGAGGTTCATTGAGAAAAAGCGGGCTAAAGAAGAAAAAACTGCTCGAATGATTTGTTGGAGTTGGTGCTGGAGTCGTAGGCAACCTTTGATGTAAGCTCGTCACTGAGTCAGACGTTACAGTGATCACCTCTCGCGTTCAACTTGGTTGCCGTCCACACTACTATGTTCCGTCCGCTCTTTTCGAACAGCAGTTCATTTATAAATTCCGTGCGCGTCCAACTAAGTACCACAACATGGAGATACTCACGCTCCACTGTTGGGTGCATGGTAGATATGTTGGAAATTCCAATGGAGGGACTTTTGACGTCAAGATTTCAAGGACGCAGACTTGAAAAAGTGATTAAGAGCCGGAGGCCCGGGTATTTTCGCGATGTAGATGTGGATACTATCCTCTCGGAGCGTGGGGAGCTCTTAGGGATGGTAGATGAGGAGGAGTTCCGGGAACCGCCAGGTAAGCACCACATCCATATCATAGTGGGTATGGAGCTGAGGCGGTCCGAGCTGCCGTGTGTTGATGGGACTAATCATGCTTTTGTTAGATGTCAATGCCCACGCAACTACATTGTTGACCGCATCCCTTCGCAACCTGCAACTTAAGTGTCTTGTCTTGGGCGAGATGCCAGTTGGATGTTCAAAGTCCGGATTGCAGACACAGTAGATGTCACCAACCTCAGGGAATTCATAACGCAAGAAGAACCGAATGGTTTTCGCGATGTGGGCACTGTTGACCTTGATCTTCACAAGGTTTCCTTGCCTGATAACGATGAGCTCGACAAGAAGCTTGGACACCCAATGCTTGATGCATCCTTACACCTTGTGAAGAAGCTTTCGATGTATTCGTAGATATATCCGAAGACGATATTCGTATCGTCGTCAAACAACATGGTATACCGAGCATTATGCCTGTAATTACAACTAATAATGCTGTTGTCAGATGACTGGGCAGCTCTGCTGCAAGGAGACCAGGAGGACATGCTAACAGCGTTGATTGAATGTGAGGGCTTCCTTTTCTTTGTGAGCCGTTGATCAATGTTGTCCGAAAAGCGTTCAAGCATACCACTACCATCACGTCCAAGACTTCCCAAGCTGCAAAATCGCGCGAGTATGTCGGAATTCAGTCTGGCAATGAGGGACTGTTAGATTGGGGTTGTGCTACGAGCAATCTACTCGTCACAGTGGCGTATCCTATCCAACTATCCAACCCAATATTCGCATGCTTCTCCAGAAAGGCAATACAATATACCTAACGACTTCGTTGCAACGTCTGGCATCTTGTGCTTCAATTCGTCCTAATCCACACTAACGAGGACGCTCGTCGACGCCACACCAAATCCTTTTTGCAGAAGACCATCGACAACCCTCTCATTCTCTTCAGGAGCTCTGAAAGAACCTCTCCAGTTGTCGTGGCCCTGAGTTCATGCGGAGAGGTATCAGTGTACCTGGTTGTTGTCGAGGAGAAGAATGAGTTTCGCGGCGGAGGGTCAGATCTCTCAGACCAAGCCGTCTTCTCGTTTCTCCGTATACTCAGCCAAAAAACGGTGATGATGTCCATCTCGCATCCTTTTTCCTTTCCTTTTTACTCACCCCTTGCCCACTAGAAGAATGAACTGTGTCTGAGAGGTCGCTGTCCTACTTTCATCATCGCCAGTGCTGGACCATGGCTGTAATACCTTTTAACCCTTCGGCTCCTGTTATCCATCCTCAATTCTTCCCATCCCCCGATACATACCGGTATGACAATACCTAGGTTAGGTTTTCCGTTTCGTGTGTAGCTCATCTGGCTAAGACCGTCGAGGGCGGCCCAGAGGAAATCTTCGTCAAGTTGTCACATCGTATGGTGCAGATGCACACCGGAAGATGGCGTCGACTGACTTTGCCCCACAACTGCTTTACTACGGACTGATTAATGTAACCCCTGACATACCGTCTTATGGCGACCACCTTCGGCAGCGCAATGTCATTGTCGCACCAGAAGGAAGATCCATGGCACAACTGATCAACTTTGACTGGGTCAGAAAGGAAGACGAAGACAAGCATCTACTTTCGGTTTCAAGCTCTGTGGATTGGCCCGAGGGGGTACAAGGGCTCGCATACACTCAGAAGGAACATGACCTCGCTATGTTGGACTCTGGACCTGGTGTATCACCTGCCTCATTGCAAATCACGCACGTAGGTTTCCTGAAATTGACTTTATTACCATGAATCTAATGTCTCTGACCCAACCAATTGTCAGCTTGAATCACCATACATTGAACTCTTGAGTGATGGCAGAACACACTATGAAAGGGGTCCATGGGATGATGAGCCGCGAGATGGCGTTGCTCATGATTCAGAGAATGTTTGGGAGTTCACACCAAATTGAAGATAATCTGTAGCTTTCCCCGAGTAAGGTATTCTGGTTGGCGCAACCAAGACTACCTACCAATTTTACCTGGTCGGGTTTTTTTGCCTACAATATAGTTCAGGTCATCGACAATGAATCCACCTTCAAAGCCCTTTTCATACTATGCGCTTTGCCGCCCATTTTTTGTCTTTGGATGTCGTTCGTGAGACGTGACGACTCGTAACGGAGACGGAGACAAGAGCGATGGAGTAGGAGCGGGGACGGGCGGCAGCACGAAGCGCTGTCCGAAAACTGTGCTGGACCAATGGTGAGCTGTGTACCCAGATCAATAGTCGTACTACGACGCGTGCAGCAAATGCTACAGGCCCAGGAACTAGGAGGAGGTCGACTTCACAAAAACCGGTGGGTACATCGTCCATGACAGTGGCATGTGCTCAATTAGTGGGGACATCATGGCAGCGATCATGCAAGATAACTTGAAGGACACAATTGGTCGAAAGTAGAACCTGGGTCTGATCACTGAAGCGTAGCCTCAGCCAGTGATCATGCAAGTTTATGGCGCGATTGGTGGGGATGTGGGAGTCCAATGGCAGCAACCTGTAAGTCCATTGGCATACCAGTCACGTGTACGATACTATATATCCCGCTGCACCTCGTAGAGATCAGTAGTCGCCCCTTGTACCCGTACCTCGTAGTCGCCCCAACAGAGCGTGGTCCTGTTCTGTCGCCCGCTTGTTTCAGTGTTTCTCGCCGTAGGCCACGGCGGGTTTCCACAATCGGTTGAAGGTAGGGCCTGAAGGCTTGACCCGTGGCTGGGTGATGTGTCCGATTCACCCGGTTCGGCTTGGTTGGTCTAGGCTTAGTCCTCACCGACGCGGTGGGTCGACATATTCGGTGCGCAGCCTGGGATATATTGGAAGCGGATTGGACGCCTCGGGTACGAATGTCGTCGCATGCTTTCCCCGTCCGTGCCAGCCAGTTCTGTCCTCAGCTGGTGGGTCCGTATTGACTTGCGTCGAGTCGGAGCGCGAGCCGCTCGATACGTATTCCGCTCCATCCAATGCCTTCGACGTTGTTTTAGCGCCTCCGATTGTCCTCGAGGCCTCTATCCTCGACTCGCTTACTTCCATGGCCTCCCAGCCCGGTATCTGGACTCTGCGTTCGTTTCGATGTCCTAAACGCCCTCGACGTCCTTCGACTGGTCCTACGCGCTGGTTTTACCTCCTGACCTGGTACCACGACGTGGCGCGTCCATTTCGACAACGCGCTCGCTCCCGCCGCTTCCATAGTCCCCTCTGATGCCGTGGGTCTCCTGGTGCAGCCGTTCTGCAGCCCAGCTTGTCTGGGTCATCTGGAGCCCTCCTGGGCGAGTCTTTTGCGCCCACCTGCTCCAAGTATTTGTCGACGCACTCTGGCATGTTATACAGCTCCTTCTCGTCAAAACTTGCTGATTCTTCTCTCTCCCCCTCGAGCTTGATGTTTTGGGTTCGTATGCTCAATTCGTGGTTGCATCGTCAAGCGGTCGAGGGTCTGGTCGTCTGAGGTGCGCCGATCGTATTCGTCCTCTCCCAATGTTGACCCCTGGTTCATCGTCGGTGACTCGTCGCACTTGCTTCCTCCCTCTCGAGTGACGTGTTCCGCCCATGGTCCTTCCTCTCATCCTGGATGTTTCGGCACACCCCTACGACCACCAGGGTTGTCCGGGAAGTCGTCTACGAGCCATGCAACTGAACCGTGGGACGGGACTCGAGGCTTGAAGCTTGAGGGGCCGGACACGACTAGTGGGGAGTCGACATAGTCCAACGGCAGTAAACGGTCGCCGAGATGAAACTCGAGCGCCGTGAGCGACATCTTGATAGTACATGATGCGTGCCAGTGATGAGCCAGCGGATGCGGGAAGCGCTGCGCCACCTTCCCACGCTTGTCCAAAGATTCCTCTTAGCTCCGAGTGTCGCTTCACTCGTACCTGACTTCTCCCAGTCGGTTCGCTTGTTGGAATGTTCGTTTGAACATTGGCGAGTCGGCTTCTTCAATCAAACTTGAACGTCCAGGTTCTTGTTGAACTCTCCTTTAATCTGGTACGAAGATTCCATTATAACCTTTATCATGATTCAGATCTCATAGGGTCTGTCGCGGTGCTCCGTGGAGTATTTCTGGATAGGCAGTTTGCGCCGTGTGAGCAGGCAGACCACCGAAGAAGGCACCCCAAAACGTGTGCGCCATATTTCCGTCACAGAGTTCGTGTCGAGTTGATTTGTCTCCAATTCGGCAGTCTCTCTCAGCTAATGCGGTCCCTTCCACTTGAACAAATTAACTTCGAATAACTTTACTACTTGGGATGTCGGAGCCACACGACGCGTGATATTTGGTTTTGTTCTGCTTAATCATTCTATTTGGCTAGGGATCCAGTGATCCATTGCAAAACATGTATCCAAAATATAAAAAGCTAAGATTTCTCTTACGTAGAGATGTCTCGGTGCATACTAGTTCTAATCCACTGAGAAAACATGTCTATCGTTGAAGTCCCTGCTGTCGGTCTAGCTGAAGCCTGTAGACCCTTCAATGACCTCGAGATAGGTGAGAGTCATGCCGCGATCTTTCTTCTTGACGCATCGACCGGAGACTAAATCACCCTGGATAGTTGGAGGGTCACCCTCCTCCTTAAATATTGTCGGAATTAGCAATATCGTGGTATACAACGTGCAAAATGGCCCGGATGATCACGACTCGAAATACGTCGTCGGCATCGAGACTGTCTACAAATTAGACAACGACCGGTTCTCACCGCCAGTCTTTCATGGCACAAAGACGAGACATCTGACGAGAATACACGTTGGAGGTAGGTGGATTTTCACCTTTCAAGATGTGCACACAGAGATGGCTAACTGTCTTTCCAGATCAAGAACGTATTATCGCTGCAGCTGTGGGTATTAATGAAGACGATCCGACAGGGAAAATCAGGGCACTTCGTTTCACTAAGACCAGCTTGAAAACCGGACAGGTAGAAACCGGGGGTAAGTAAAGCGTGCTCAACTAAAGCACCGCAATCTCATCTCAGCGCCGTGTACATCATCATTAGAGTATGTTGCGACCGTCCAACCAGGGCAAGCCTTTACATACTACGCGGCGTATGGAGAGATTGTAGGATTCCATGGTATTAAATCACAAGGAGCACAAGGTATGTCACCCATAGAAGTCGATCGCGTTAGTTCTACAATTCATCTTTTTCAGGTCGCTTGGTTGCACTTGGCGTTCAAACTCGTCATCTAGGACTTCTGTGACTCCCAACTTGTGTAGTAGTTCGCTTCGTGCGTCTGTTTCAAACACAGGCGGATGTGTATCGTTCAATTTTACTTGAAAGTCCAGCCCGCAGCAATATTGGTACTGGTAAGAAAAGAAACACAGTAATTGTTATTTCGTATCACAACTTATCCAATAATGTCACTCAAGCACCGGGAGGTCACCAACACGATGGAGTAAAGACTGTCAGAGGTCTTCGTGTTGAGTACATTACTGGAGAACCTGGCTGAGAAAGACGGCTGTCTCTCTTGCTAGCTTGCTCGGTGTGCTTCTTGACCACTGGCGCTACTAGTACACAGGATTTTCGATCGCCTAATCATGATCATTATATTTGAGTGAATATTCCCACAACTGTACCATCACTCGAAACTCCCCGCAAGCCCGGAAAACATCAGTCGAGGCCCACGGAGAAAAAAAAAATTAACACGTGCCTTTTTTGTTGACATCAGGATTAGTACATATCCGCCGCCTTTCATAGTCCGACATCATGTATACTAGGTTTCATTATCGTGACCCGATGGCCCTAGAGGGCTTCAAGAAAAAAAATAGCTAGGCCCGCATCTGCCGGTGGTAAGGGAGTGATGTTCCGCTTCCCGCATTCATGAGGAATTAGTAAATTCCGATAGAACAACTCGTCCTTGGGAACTCGACAATAAAAGATCCCGTGCCAGTGCCGCCGAGCTCTGCATACCGATCAACTGTATGAAAGTCGGAATTTCGGCTTCCCTCCTATCTCGCCACATGTACCCGTGTCTCTAGATACTTCTACGGCCTTCCTCCGAATACTGTCTTAAAGAGCCAGTTCATTTGGGGCAACTCGAGTCGAACCACTAACATAACATGCCTATCATCAAGACTCAAGGCGTCCAAATCTTACCTTCTTTCCCAGATTACAATGCAACCCCGTCCGTCCGCGTTGCCCCCTTCAATGACCTTGATGTAGGTGAGATCATAATTTTTACCCTGGTCGCACGCACCAAGCGGAGGTTGACATTGAATCTGAATCATCGTGGATAGTCAAAGCGTCGCCTACAGCGTTAGACGTCAAGGGAATCGCCCGGATTGTTGTCTACAACGTGGATACCGTGGTTCCAGAGGATGAATACCGTACAAGCTTCGAATACGTCGTCGGCGTCGAAACTACCTACAGGTTGAGCGATGGTGGGAGATCGCAGCCAGTCTTGCACGGCGCGAAGACAGACGATCCCGAAGACCGCACGATTATTGAGATTGCAGGTATGATCCATTCTATACGACTTTCCAAAGCTGCCCGTGGAGTTAGCCAACCTCAACCTTTTTCCAGATAATGAGCGAATTACCGCTGCGTTCGTGGGCATAGATCAAGCGGATTCAAAAAGGAGAATCAGGGCACTTCGTTTCGCCAAGACCCACTCAATGACTGGGGATGTGTCGATTGAAGGTGAGTCACGGTAGATCGTGCTCAGCACAGAAAGTTACAGTCTGTCTCACTGCTACTCAACCTTAACGTCAGGATTTATTGCGACTCCCCGCACCGTAGCGCCCATCCCAATGACATACAGCGCAGCATTCGGAGACATCGTTGCGTTCCAAGGCATCAAACTCAGAGGGGAATATGGTAGGTAACACTATCAAAGTTGTCTCCGCTAATCTGATCGTGACTGAATCATCGTGGGGCTTCCAGGCCGGGTCATCTCCATCGGCTTTCAAACGCGGAGTTTATCCTTGTGAGTTCCCAGTGAAGTAGGGGGTCCCAGGCCCATAGGGAGCAAGCCAAGAGTTGTAATGCAGGTAGCTTAGCAGATACAAACCGCGTGGCTACTCGTCGTGTCCGTCATGAGTGCATTCACCTGAGCTTGACCCCATCGCTCCATTTCCATCGGCTAGTGTGACAGCCCACGACTTGCCAAGTATGAAATGTTCGAGGCGACGACCGTGTAACCACTTGCAGATTGTCCGTATCGTAACCGTACGGTGCAAACCTGTCACATCGCAGTAATCGCACAGGTTGAACATTGCTCTTCAGACATGATAGCTTTCCTAGTACCTCTCAGGCTGAGCCACGTTCTGGCTGAATCCGCGCAACGTGGTGATACTAGAGAGATAAGGACTATTTACTAGTAGTAGCGGTTTTTCGAGTCTTCTCGATTTATTAAATAACGTGACTCTGCTAAGCATCACGAGCAACGGTGCAAGTAGACACAAGAAGCGATCGGCTGGAGTCAGATCTTGTTGGTGAATGGGCGAACCCTTCACGTATTTGTCTGGCGATCATCGGGCGCAATCAATACCAAACTACTGGGGCCGTGCCAAACTTCTGGGTGCCAACTCCCTACTAGGACAGGCATCATATCAAGCCTGCAGTAAATTCGGACGGCCGTCACTGACATCTAAGTGACCCGAGGCTTCCTGTTAAATTCATCTGCTCAGATCCGAAGATTCTTATCCTAACCTGAGAGCTAAGAGTTACCCTTTTAGGTGTCGAGTGTTCGGGCACATTTGAGCGTACAGACGGGTCAGAGGCTATACGCACCATCCTCACAGTGATCGCTTGATATAGCCTGTGCCCGACTTCCCGAGGAACACGAGGGATCGAGGCACATACCTTGGCATCTTCCATTCATTCTATCGCGGCGACATCCGAGAGGTTGTGAGCGTTCGGTACTTGGAGCTCCCGTGATTTGAGTTGGTTTGGTCCGCTACGAGTTACTTGTTGGTAGATGTTGAATGTGTGGAGCGAGCACTTCATCACTTCACGTTGGAGTCGGCCGAGGGACGACGACTGGCTCGAGGCCTGACTCTGATGCTGGCTGACGACTATGACACGACGTGCTCTATCTACTCCGACCCCGCTCCTACCACAGGCTGCTGACTAAGCAACCTGTGCGTCACCGCTCAACCCTCCGCTAGGGGCCCCTAACTCCAACGTCACGCCCCGCTCGTTCCGAGCCTTCAGCTCGCGGCGCTGCCATTTATCCCCTCATCCGACTACAGACCTTGCACTTTGTCTAAGCTTTATCACCCTTCCTCCCCATGGACATGCGCCGGGATCCTTAATTGCCGTTCCTGTAACCCTCTGCCCAGTAGTACCTACTATGACGTCGTGTCGCCTGCGCCTCCCGTACCAATACGTCGACTGTATACCCGTATTCCCCTAGTCAATCAGAGGTTACTTTTACCCAGTCTTTCTGTGCTGACTCTTCACCATGTGATCTCTCGCCGATTTCGATTGGCAGCACTCGCAATACACCTCTTCCGACTTGGCTACGAGTCGGCCAATGATTAAGCAATGATGAACGTTTAAACAACTGCTTCCATTCCACAAAGGCTCGGCGGATAGTTTACAGCTGTGTAGCATTGTTGCTCGCCGCCTCAAAACACCTCAGGCAAATGGGTCATTTTGTCCTTCCGCACTATTTTCTCGCGCTCCTTCTCTAACCAAGTGGGATCTTGCTGGCCTCCCCGATTGATCTTTTTGTCCCTGTCCTCGACAACAAACCCAAGCCTACTCCAGTATTTGACCATATCTGTGCTTCCAGGATAGTATTCGGCATTTTCTGTTGATTTTGTTGAGCTTCGGAGGACGACAAGAACATCAGAACATTTGTGCTTACCCGAGGGAGAAATACGGATACCGCGGGTCCAACTCTTGCGCTGCGGTAAGATGGTGTTTATGAATTCTGTCTCAGGGATTGCAGGCTTCACAGCAGTAGGGGTGGGGAAGTCTCTCTCATTAATGACATCGTCCGGCCTGATGGTCGGCCACCTATTTGAGGTCCAAAAGTCAACTTGAACCGTCATCATGACAATAAGCAGTAACGTACCAGTGAGTGTTACACTGGTCAAAGTCTGATTGCCAAGGTAAGCTGAGGCCCCGAGTGAGATATCCAGGCGCCATAACTTTGTGATTGATGCGGAAAGGAGGATCGATACACAAAGAATCAGTATCCACCTCTAGAACATACGTCCTAGGATCTTTTGCAATCCAGTACACCTCGATTCCTGGGTAAAGGGGCTCTCCAATTGTATGGTCAAGGGCGGCCAGGGTTAAACAAGCCGGCTGATCCCTTAATGGTACGTTCCCGAACCCGGCTGCGCCGTTCCACGGTACCGGATCGCTTAAAAAATTCCCTTCCTTCCAAAGAGAAAAACGCTCATACTGCAGGGCAGTCAAAGCAGCATAGCGCCGGATTGGAGGTGCATCCTCGCCATGGCGGAGATTTTCGCCGGGTTCAATTGCATCCCCGCTGTTACTCAGGGTCAGATCTATTTACAATGGAGAGCAAAAAATGACATACTCATTCCCGGAGAATCGAGGCATGTACCTAGTGGACGCATGTGCTAAAGCCTTGTAGTCTGGTGCTCGCAAGCGATTGAATATGGCTTCACGAAAGACCTTGCTCTCTTGCCCATTGCTTCTAACTTTCTCTTCGATGGCCAGGACATTCCCCTTGCTCGCCACACCTACAATATCAAGACATCAGCCCTGTTATACTAAGTGTTCTAATGAGATGACGAGCCATGGCCTTCGAAAGCTTCCTGGTTTGTCCAGGAAACTGCATAAGTCGCATGCAGAGTCGGCCATATGTCCCGGTAGAATTCCACCTTCTCGCCTCGGTCCCCGGTGTAGTCGCGCTCGCGCCATCTCCTGTCGGACCGCTTGGCGTAAATGTCTGCGATGAGATCATACCACGTAGTGGGCGACCTGACCCCCCAGGCAAATTTGGGAGGAGCACTCAGAACAGTAGCCTTAGGGGAGGATTTGATGCTATGAGCGGTCGTTAACGGACATCACTGAACCAAACACTTCGGGTGGAAGATCTTACGAAAAGCCCGGGTTATCGTGACCGACGAGAACTTCGACCCAACCGTCACACATGTCATCGACCCAGTCGGCGCTGTCGAATTCGCTGACAATATCGGGATGAGGAGTGTCGCGACTAGTGACACATCGCGAATAACCAGCGCCACCAATAAAAATAAGATGACCCTCTTCATTGGTGCGTAGCTGGCCAAGATGAACATCGACTGTATCCGCTCGCGACCCTTGGAATTTCCCAGAAATGTCGATTATAGTATTGATGTCCGGAGAGGATATGGTTTTCGGGCCAGGATCGACGATCAATCGGTCTCGATCCTCTGGTTGCTACAACATACGTTAGGTCTCCTTCCAAAAAAGCGGATATATTCACGCACTCGGTCACCCTGAATACCTGGATTTCTCAAATCGCCTGTCCGTGGTTTGTACATGCCTGAAGAAGTGTTATCCATGTAGGGGAAATAAGATTACCTTGGACATACCACGAAATACCTCGTAGGAAGCTTTGTGGTTCGCAACATGAACTGTCCATGTGAGTTTGAAACCATCGTTTGCGGTGATTTCCCCAATGTTTAACCCAGCTGCGTTGTAAGCGTAGACACGAAAGCGAACCCCCTAGCGCGTGCTTAGTCCGACTTGAGAATGCAGGGGAACCTTGCTAAGCTCACCTGGCGCTTAATGCGATCATGATGAACTCGATGTTTATTCGTGAACTTGGGATCACAAGGATGTAAGCATACATTTGATCCGGTCGAGAATACAGGCAATGCTTACCGCGATTCTAATTTCATCCAGCGACTTTACGGATCTCCCTGTCAGCAAGCGTTGGAGATCACAAAACGAAACCTACCATGCTTTCATCATACAGCCTCGCTCGGAACTTTGAATCGCGCTCGCGTCAGCAGTGTGTTCGTTGAAGTGAACGCTACACCAGCCTACCTCCGTCTCGTCTGCTTCAAGAACCGCCTCAGGCTGACGGCCATCACGTCAGTATACGTTCAACCCAAGTTAAGACTAGATCGCGATTACCTCTTGCTGAATGCGAGTAAGCTTCTCGTTAACCTTGGGGTCGCCCGGGGTCAGCATACGTTTTATTGGAATCGCAAGTGCGGGGAATATTATACCTTGCGCTGAAGGTGATAATCACGCCTCTCACGATCCTCTCTGAATTTGAAGCCGTTCTGGGTGATGGCTTAGTTCTGTCTCCCATTTCATTATATCGAAGACTGGCTTACCTGTAATGTATCCGAGTCTCTTCCCGGGATCTCAGGGGGGAGGAAGTACTCGAGAGTATCCAGGTCTGGCTTCCCTGATTCAAGGTCGAAGCCAGAATCACCAACCCTAGCGATACCGATTGGGGGGAATATTTTTACGCGGGATACAATGTTCGGGTCGACAACCATGACGAGTCAGAGGCAGGGTAAGCAATGTAAGATAAACTGGTGTACTTATACGGTAGCCTGAAGGCTCTGGGTATCTCCGAGACACGTATAAAAGAAAATTCATGTTGTACACGTGGTGCTTGGTTCTCATATTTGCCGGGTTATGGGTCCAGTATGAACACAGTAGTTGAACCAGGTCGAAGTTGAACGAACCACCCCATGATGACGTAAAGGCAGATATTACATCCCAATCCGTACATTGTTTACGGTGACCTGCCAGTACATCCGTCCCTAGATCGACCCAAATACATGACCATTTTGCGAATGCGGTCAGATTTAACCCAGTACGGCCCGCGCTTCTATCCCACATAAAGCCCAGTTGTCTTTTGTCACCTTTGTCCCGTTCCTCGAAGTTTCCGGTTTTTATCAACAACTTGAACGTGCACGTCGAGGCCACCTACAATGGATATCAAGGAGAATCTCCGAGACGCACTCAGAATTGAATTAGCAACTATCCCTGTCTGTTAATTTTCCACTTCCTTCGTCGCCGACCGTCTGTTCACTCGTAACTCCAGCTCTATCTTTATGCGATGCATAGCATCCGTATCGACGACACTGAGCAGGGAAAAAAGGGCGCCGCTGCGAGGGCCAAGATCGCAGGTATGTATTCATCGAACTCCATTGGTAAAGCACTCATTTTCGTCACACCAGTTGTCGTCCAACAGGAGATGTTACATCTGGCACTAGCTGGCAACGTCTTTACGTCTCTTGATTCGGACGGCCACCTTGGACCTAAACTCTACTCAGAGGAATACTTGGTTCACTACGGACGTGATGAAATCCTCCGCGGGGTCCCGCTCAAGCTCGAGCCATGTCACAAAAAGAGTCTCGAATGGTTCATGAAAGTAACTTTGTTACCACCGACCCAACGTTTGTCTTTTCCCTGACCCAACCAATTGTTAGCTCGAAGCTCCATACGTCGAGCCCTTCGATGATGGGGAACCTAATGCGCCCCCTGCGGGGGATGAGTCGCGTGCTCCAAAGAGCATTGGAGAGTTCTACGCCAAATTGAAGAGAGGTCTGTATCTTGGTGACAGATTCGAGCGAACTCTGATTGACGCAACCCAGATGTCACTCGAACCACCCACTGGGGCAACCGAGACTACCAATTTTCTCCAACCGAGTTCTTTGGTTCCAATATGGTTCAGGTCACCGACAAGGAATCCGCCCTCAAAGCTCTAGACATTATTGTCGAGCAAGGTGAAGGCAGCAGCGCTGAAAAAGAGGCACATTACCAGATGTTCCTAGAACTCTGGAAAGATGTCGACTGGAAGTGCTGGCCTGTCCCTTCCTCTCCCACTACAGAAGACTACCGAGACTCTCCCTTTCTGTATCAGGTAACGATTTCCTCCGTTCATTGTAACAGTTGTTGGAGCAGCCTTCTTCCTAGCTCGTCCTTGCTCACAATGCGGCCTTTTGTTACCTCCTGATTACCATACAAAAAACCTGGGAGGTCTCTGGGATTAGTGATCGTCGAGCATTGAACCGCAACAACCATGCGATCATGCTGAACATTTCGGGGCCCCTCGGTTACTTTATGGCCAAACAGCCATTTAATGGCGGAACTGCTGGACCTCCATTCGAATTTTATACTGTCCCTGGAGGAGAGGTGCTTAACAATGTTGACAATGTCGCCAGAGCACTGCACAATGCGATTGGCGCACACCTTGATAATGCTCTTGCAGTGGCCAACTCCTCACAGCGCGCGGAGTTGTGGCCTATCCGCTTGTCCGTTGACCACGTCAAATGGCCCATTCCCGTTCCCATTCCCGCTCCTTAGGACGCAGAAGAGAAGCAGTATATTAGTCAGTGGATCCAAAAGGATCGTCTCAGTGCAGTCTCCAGTTAGCCTACCTCGTTCCCACTCGTGTTTCATGATCATATTGTGTATTTGGATTGTGTCTAATGTCCATGTGATACAGTGTCGATGGATTCTGGTGACAAAATCACTTGATTCAATGTCTTACCTGATCGATGTGTTGCTAACGTTCCTAAACGTGATCAGAATATTACTACGGAGTTTGGCATTCCGTGGACCTTCGACTTCGAGGAAGGTGTAGAACGTTCCACAGGGAGGCCTCGCGTCTGTTTGCGATCGTCGCAGATTCAAGAATCGATATGGTGACAATAACTCCACACGTGTGTACCCTAGTCTGTGAAATCAGATCTTGATCTTGATGTCCTCTGCGCCCTTACTAATATCTAAATGGTCAGACCTTTTCGCAAGCCACTCGGACGCAGCAAACTGACTGATATGTAGAGTTTGCAGCACTGTGCGCTTCTCAAATCTATCATTCATCACTGACAGATTCGAAGGCTCCACCTTGGAGCTATCTGAACCACGGAGCACATGAGGTCGCCCTGAGGCCACATAGTCCCCCCAGGCCATGGGAATCCTGTATGAAGACAGTCGTTCCTAAGCTTCTACTGAAGCCCGAAAGGAATCATATACAGATCGATTGGCAATTCAAGTCGGTTCAATCCCGGCCGTGGTTATCCCACGATGCGAAGGCCGCTAGGCCCGCGGCTGAAGCACCAAGTACTATCATGATAGTACTATCGTGTCCGAGTCGGTGCTAATGAGCTGGGCCGACATCGCCTTGGACATCGTTGTCGGAACCCTGGTACGACAACGATTCGGAAGTAGCCTTGGTGTCCTTCGGTATATATGCATGTTGAACTTGTGCAGTCTGAACACTGAAGTAAGTTGCCAGTGGTAGATTCCAGTAGTGTATAACCTGATCTACATAATGTACACCTCTGCTTGAACTCTGCTCGACGCAGATGGATAAGGATGTTGATAATGGATCGTTCAAATTCAAAACGCGAGCCGGGCTCTGATATAACGAGTCTGAACACCAAGAGTGACCAGACGGCCTGGAGACATCATCGTGGAATTTGAAAACCAATCAACCAAGACTGCTGGCACGGTTTCGTGCCTCACATACCTTCATCCCCTCTGATTTTCGTGCCTCGGAACGCAGATATCTCTCCGAACGCTGTGAAGCTTCCGTACCCTCCAAGGAGGGGTTCATATCCTGCCAGTGATAGTAGAGTTCACGGGCATTGAGACGGTTCGTAACTCTACAGTTCAAGCGGCGCGCCTTACTCACCTTCAGTCACCACGTCCCCGTTGTCCAAGTTAGTCTTAGCGAAGCGGAGTGACCTCAGTTTGTCCTCGACATTGAGCTGCTGGACCATTTCAATGCCCACAAAGGCCCCAATCACACGCTCACGCGCTGGAAAGCCACACGGGCATATATGTTAGGGAGATGGACAGAACAAAAAACAACCCACTTCCAACACTGATTGTCGTTCTATCTCTCGCGAGTTTCGTCTTCTTTCCGTGTGTGATTCGTGGCGAGTCGATGATTCGTAGACTGCCGTCCCATTCAATCTTTTCCAATCGATAGACGAGTTCGATGCCGACGACAAGATTTTCTTCATGATATAACACAATTTCCTTGATACCCTCGACGCGCTGCGGCGTCGACCAACCTTCGACTGTCCTCAGTAATCCCGGCCACTGTCAGTCTACAGATGTTGCATCATGGCAAGCAAGACACTCTCACCTATGGACAGGTCGTTAAAGGGGACGAGGTCGAGATCGTCTTTCGTGCGAAGAGGAAAATCACAGAACTCGACACCGGTGGATGGCAAAAGCGGGTCAGCCATGGTCTGGTGGCGGACTACTAGTATGTCGGCCGCGTCGCACAGGAAGTTTTTATATTCCAAATGTCGATTTTTGCCCTTGACCCAGAGCGTGTATTACGGCTGTATGAATAATAGGGGAACTGCTCCAGCATCTGGAAGTTCGTGGAACGGAATTTCGAGCAGCTCGTGGCGTCCGGTTCGGTTCAACACTCGGATGGCAAGCTCTATAATAGTGGAGTACGTCACCCACGTTCGAGGGTGGTCATTCTTGATGGGCCCATGAGATCTCGGTGAAGTACGCCACGGATGTGACCCGTATTGTATCGAGTCTCCTACCTTGCTAATTATTGATTAATTGGCGAACGGTATAGTTGCCTGAGTTCAAGTTGGGCAACTCAGAGTCAATTGACCGTCATTCCAGTTTTTTCAAATTAATTTCACGAACAGAGTAGTCTGTCACAGCAAAATCACTAGAATCATCATACTACATGAAACACTAGCATTCAGCGAGATTGCAAAACCTGGACACCAAGCGATTGAAGCGTTTGATCTGAAAAGCAAAACAAGTCACCAATTAATCGCGGGCAAGGCACGGGCTATTACGCACTCCCACCGACATCCGTGGTGGTTCCATGAAACGCGATTATCCTTCCGAATGTTGGATTGGCCCTGTGTGGCGTGGCCGCAGGGTCCAGGGCTGGAGGAAGGGACCGGTCAAGGGAAATAGACCTACAGTGTGCATCTACGCTTACCGTCGTGTCCCGCTCTTCTCACCACCCCTAAATCACTCGCAATGTTGAAATACACACTCCTGATAATGTTACCAGCGGTCAAGGTGGCTATGAAAGCTGCGATGATGTGTTCGGCTGACAAAAGGATGTCAACTCCGTCAAGGACACTGACGATATTCATATGTGCAAGGGATCAACTCACTATTGGCGATGTCGACTTGTACATTGATGATTCCTCCCCCGTCAACCCTGCCATGCGTCACCTCCGGGAACGCGTTCCCATTCGGATGCGGATGGAAAGCGATCCTGATGCCGACGACAGTATTGCCCGCAACCCTATACAGTGTTACCCGGCTTATCCTCTTCTCTCTATTCACTGGTATTCAAACCGCGGTTAGAAGTGCAAACGACAAATATGAATGTCCAACCTATATCAAAGTCGTTGAACGGCGTGGAATCCGCTAGTGCGGGATTACCAAAAGCGTCGGACATTTCAAGACTGCTGGGCATTATTGCTGATGTTGAGCCGTCCACCGGCAGCTGGGAACTACTGCTCCTGCTTTTATAATCCTGCCCGCTCCAGGATATCTACACGCAATAATCTCTTCCTTGAAAATCTAAGTTTGGAAATAGGACCTCTCAGAGCAAGTGCACACTCGGAAATTCCTCCTGGACTCACGCTAACCCCCTCTCAGGGGATCAAGCACCGAAACTGGGAAGGTTGAAAACGGAACGGACTAAGTGGGGTCGCTCCAACTCACTCGTGTCCACATATACGTCACAGTTCCGGATATACACGTTCCAGAGAGATTCGAAGATTGCCCGGCCCACACGAGCTGGGCCATTTCAGATACTGCGGCTCGCCCTCAGAGTGTCCGTAGAAGTACCTGCAAGCGTGAGTGCATCAGATAAGAAAAGATTATCGGGAGACCACACTTAAAAGCTTCCATGTGTCAATATATAGTACCCAGAGCCCGGTGACAAGGAACTCAATTATCTTGCCTTCTTTTCCAAAGGATCTATATCTCCGCACACAACCAGGAGCATTCTTGCATCGTATCAGGGGGCAAATTGGGGTCCGAATCTAGTCGCAATATTGGAAACTCGCCCGAACGTGGCGCCGTGTGGAGAACCGATCAACTTTGCCTGGAAGTTACCGAGTGGAATTTGGCCTCGTGCTCAAGATAATCTGGTCCAATAGATCTTATACTACATTACGACCGCGAAGGATGCCTAGGGGGTGGTGCACGCGGCAACGCTCGTCCGTCCCCGATTTATTCTGAATCCGAATGGAATACTCACGAGCCACATTATGATAACGACACCTCGGTCCAACGGCCATTATCAAGGGATCATTGCAGAGCAGGGGATCGCACGTGTAAGGGTGACGGGTCGCAGTGCCTGATCAACCAGTTTTGAGGCAGGTGGTGGGCTAGCTCAGCGGGCCTGCGTAGACTGGCAATACGTCTATAGGGTTGAGGCAAACATCGCCTACAAGACTAGGAGCCGCATGCCTACTGTGTATTTTCATAGCTTGTTCAGAATGTGTTCTGCAGTATGTAGCTAGACACACTGGCATAGGAAAATAACAGGTCCTCCGAATTGCGGCACTCGTGCCTTGCACGTTCGTGGGAAAGTGCATGGCTCGCAGTTCAAACTTGCTTACATAACAAACGTCCTTCCTCAACGACATCGGCATCGTCGCCTGCAGCTGCCTCGACCGTACTCGACCTCCTTTCCAAGAGCGTCCTGCGCACAAAAATGGCGGCCCGTTGCCCCTTGCTTGGTCCACCTGCGCTATAGTTCTGGATGTCAAAACAACAGTGTCTATACGGATCCAATGCGTGTCGACCCCGATCGACTACATCCCTCCAGGGTGTCGCATTCCCAGTATCGCACACGGGCTCACCGCGTTGGTCGGGCAGCACGAACCCGTCGTCGCTCTTCGACACTGGTGGCAACCTGACTATCATCATTGGCCGTATGGACGTACGTCCCAGCCGCCTCGTTCGATCCAAGACCACTCCTACGACATCCCCATGGGCAGTGACCGAAATCATGGAAAATGAAGGCGGAGCCCTCTTTGACCACTCCACTAGCCATCTTCCCGCGGGATGCGTCTCCTCATCGGACACGCTAGAGATCGTGTCCTATGATTGAAATACGTGCCTGGATATGGTCGACAGCTCATGGAGTTTTATCAATATAAGCTTGCGCTCTCTCTGGACCAGCTGGATAAGGTCAGGGATAACATGGTGCTCCCCAAGCCGAGGACGCAAGGAAATTCCACCGTCGCTGACGCTCGCATGGCTCTAGGCAGCGAACAATTCTAGGTCGTCGTTTGGAAAGACGCTCATTGAGTGCGTTGATGATCACCGGTTGTCGAAGGACGAAATGGCTTATCTTGTTGGTGCCTTCTTTAGCGCAGGCTCAGACACCGTGTGTCCCTACCTCATTCACCATACACAGCCCAGTGGACTGAATGTGTCATTTCAGACTGCAACTGCTATCACTGTGATGATCATAGCTACGGCTTGCCATCCTGAGGCGCAGGCACCCGTCCAAGAAAAGCTCGATGAAGTAGTCGGGAGGGACAGGGGTATGTCGACTTTGCGATTCAGTGTACCGGAAGATCCTGACGTAGCCTCCAGCCCCCACGTTTGGAGACCGGGATATGCTTCCGCAACAGGCACTTATGCTAGAGAGACTGCGATGGAGGCCGGTGGCACCGAACGGTATGTCTTCTGTTGTCATCTTTCCACAAACGAAACGGCGCAGGGGTTCAATATATGTTTGTATGCTAGGCTTTGCACACCGTTCGACGAAGGACATTATTCGGGTATGTCATCTTCGGCGGTTCTGAGATTACGATGCCACAGAGGTGTCAGTGTATCCCTGCCAGGGCGATTGTCATTGGATGACATCGGTACGTCCTCCATGGCACACGGTGCACCCATCCTCACCTCTTGCTTTGACTGCACGTTTCCACTTACTACCACAAGACCCTCTCGCGGGACCTGGCGGTGTTGCCAGATACACGGACGTTGGATCCTCAACGTTGGCTCAAGAGGACGGATGCATAAGGACAGACATGCTTTTCTACACGCGCGGCTTTGGCAAAAGGTGCGTCGCCTTTTGGTTTTCCTTTCATCTTCGACTCACGTCCATGTCGCGCATAGAGTGTTTCCCATCCAACATGTTCCAAACTGATCAATCTATATGGCGCCATTGTTGTAGTTGTTTCGCATCCTGTAACGACCCGAGGCGCCGACCTATCTTGGCCCGTCATCGTATTTCATCCCGAGCCGTCTGAAGTGGAGTTTGTATCGAGGGTGGAGAAGCGGCAAGTGAGGGAGTTGATGGCGTGATGGTGTACATGTGAGCGTGAGGTTTACTTGTCGTCGGGGTGTTTCAATAGCTGCGTATTGCCGATGGTGATGACGCCCTCGAGCATCCGTAACTGTGGACGTCCTACAATCACTGTCCATTTGGAGCAAGCTACCGTAGGGGAGTCTCACTGCCATGTACGTTTCAGTGCTCTCCTGTTGCCCATGAGGCTCTCTCAGTGCCGGTAAAATACTCAACGGACGGGACACTTGGTGAGATCTTGATATCGAGTCATTTTATCAATCACTATCGGAAACGGCTTGGTATATACACTTGGCTGAGTCGGGGACTCTACAATTGACTGACATTCCAGTTTTTCAAATAAAATTTCAACGAACAGACTAGAGGCAGCAAAATCACGAGAACCACCATACCACATGAAACACTAGTATTCTGGGAATTCAAGCCGGCAAAGGCTGGTGGGTTGTGACACCCAGTGATTCAAGCACCTCATCTGAAAAGCAAAACGCGTCGCTGATCAACCATGAGCAAGACATAGGCTGCTACGCACCTGCACCGTTACCCCTAGTGGTTCCATGAAATGCGATTATCCTTCCGAGTGCTTGATGGACCCTGTGTGGCCTGGCAGCAGCAGCACCCTCCAGGGCTGAAGGAAAGAACCGGTCAAGTGAAATATATTCAGGGTGTGCATGCGCGCTTACCAGGAAGGCCGCCATCTACTAGTATCTCCGCCCCCGCCGCGTTTGCGGTCGCGAAAGACACATGTCCGATCTTGTTATCGTCGTTGAAGGTGGTTATCTTAGCTTCCTTAATGTATTCGTCTGACAAAAGGATGTCAACCGCGTTGAGGACACTGACGATATTCATATCATATTGCGAGGGATCAACTCACTGTCGGCGACGTCGACGTTTGCATTGATGACTCCTGCCCCTCCAAGCCTGCCATGCGTTATGACCGGGAACGCTCCCCCACCCGGACGCGGATGAAAAGCGATCCTGATGCCGACGACATTGTGCCCAGACCTGTACAGTGTAATTCGGCTTATCTTCTTCACTCCGCTCACTGACGATAAAAACTGTGGTCAGAGATGCAAACAATAAACATGGATGTCTAACCTATATCTGTATTGTTGTCATTGAACGACCTGACGGTACCACCACCAACAACCTGCGAGACCTCAAGAATGGGCATTATTGCTGACGTTGTTGAACCATTCAACAGCAGCCAGGAACTACTACTCCTGCTTTAATAACCCCCAGGCTGCCGTTCCAGGATATCTACATACAATATTTTTTTCTCGAAAATCTGAGTTTCGAAATAGGACGAACTCTCAAAGCAAGTGCCACTTGGAAATTCCTCCAGGGCTCACGCTGACTTCCTGGCAAGGGAATCAAGCCCCGGAACTCGAACGGTTGAGAGCGGAGTAACTCGTGTCCACATGTACATTCCATACATGCACGTTCTAGGGTGACACGAAGGCTCCACACGAGCTGGGTCGCTTTAGACATTGTGGTTCGTCCTCGGAAAGTGTCCTCATAAGCACCTGGAAGCATGAATGTATCAGGCAAGAAAAGATAATCAAGACATCATCATGGTACCCAGAACCCGGTAACAAGGAACCCAATTATCTTGGGTGCTTATCCAAAGGATCTAGATCTCCGCACTCCAATCAGGAGCATTCTTGCATCATATCAGGGGTCCGAATCTAGCCGTGGTAATCGAAACCCGGAGAAGGGGCGAACAACTTCCCCTGGAAGTTGCCGGGTAGAACCCGTCCTCGTGTTCAACCTAGTTCAATAGATCTTATTCAATACGACCGTGAAGGATGCCTGGGAGAGGTGCACACGATAACGTTCGTTCATCTCATCTCCGGGTTCATTGCGAATCGAGCACCAACGAGCCAATAATAACTCGGTTATTCTGCGGGTCCTGGCACCCAGCAACTGAGGACATACTAGGGATGTGACCACTTGGGACGAAACTGAAAGGAAATCCTGGGGCACAGCCACATGTAGTTGCTTCAACTTGGCCGTCACTCGAGCTTCGCGTCTGACTCCGACTTTTTTTGTTAGGACACTGAGAGATGACTTACATGGATCCTTTCCAGGGTGCTTCTAGGTACGACCTAATTGGCGATGTTGTACTCGCTGGTGTGCATGTTTTATTTCACGGGTGAAAAAGGGGGCAACGACTTTGACCCGTCCGCCCAAGTTTAGAGAATGCTTGTCGAGCACTTTCCCGTACTCGCTCCAAATCGGCCGAGCGTGTCGACTCGACGCCCTGCCCACTCGGCATGTTCCAAGCAAGACACGACACAGATCCATCTCCCGATCCTAGAAGGACCTCCACGGGCAGACGGACATGACACCCAGTCGTGGATCTTGGTAGGTGAACTTACTCACCATACGCTAGCCACATGCTAACACCCCCAACACATGTACTGCAGACGTGGCATTCACCAATCTACGAGTTCTTCTCAGACGATACACTCGTGTGATCAGAACCGTGACGGTTCTTGTCTGATCTCACAAGGCAGGATTGGTCTGGGGAGACTGAGATGATGGCGTAGTGAACCATCACGACGCTCGCCCGCCCGTGACCCCTCCTTTCCATGTGCAGCACGCACCAGGACGACGCTGGGCGGCGCGTTGCCACCAGCACGCCAAGGTCCCACACAGAGTACTAGATCGATCTATTCAGCGTACTGGTGGCTTGAGTTCCGCATTAGAGCCTTCAACTACGAACCTAAAGCATCAGTGCGGTCGGGAACTTCGGAGAGGATACCGTCAACAATATCAATGCGTCTCTCTTCTGTCAAGACCAATGTCCCGATCGTCTACTTGGTACCCAGCGAGTCTTGTTGGTTTCTTAACTGGTGCAACTCGCTATATTTTGAAACACCCCCGGGTACGGACCCTTGACCAACCGACGGCGGGATGTGGACAAAATGATAGAATAAGATGTTTCCATTGGAGATACGCCATGTACCTTTATTTCACCTACACCACACTAGTACTGATTTCAAATCAAGCATGATGAGCACATAGTAATGAAGCCTGGTTGCGGGAGGTCTCGCACTTGTAATTGTATAGCAGCCGTGGGTCGGAACGTCCACTCGACAGCACTCCTAAGTGCACATTCACTCCATCCGCTGTTTACGTCGACGCAAAAATTAGAGAAAAGCGTTCTCTTTGTTTAAAAAAACGAAATCTGATCATACAACAAGGCTCCACCAGTAAGACCAACATACATCAATTCTCTCCCCTACCCAGCTTCTCCAACGACCGAGCACCCTGCTCGAACCACTCCTCTCTCGATATCCAAAAGTCGTTGCGGTTCTTCATGATATCCGCGAGAACGGCTCCACCGAGGAACACCATGTGTTTTCGACGCGGAGGATCCTCGATCCGGATTTTGAATTTCTAATGTGCACAGTCGGTCGTCTTTCAACCGGAGGATGGAACGAGGGGACTTACGTTCAACCGTGAGGGGTCCCCGTTGAGCACACGTGTGAGATAGAGTTGCTTCATCTCCTTTTCGAGACGGCTTGGAAGTCCAGGGTACATGCTGGACCCGCCAGAAAGGACGATGTGTTTATACAATTCCGTGCGGATATCTACAGCTGCGGCCTGGATTGTCTCGAAGAGCATCTCTGTAGGTCACGACAAGTCAGCACGTCACAAAGAAAGCAGGCAATGGGGCATCGTGGGACGAACCTGCTACACCTGGCTGGTCGAGATCGACCAAATGTGGTTGGAACATGCACTCTGGAGCTTCGAATCGCTCAGAGCCCACTTTGATGGTCCGCCCATCAGGAAGCTGACATATGGGTTAACAACGACGCGTGACACAATGGCGGACATTTCCGCACTGTATAATTTTCAACAAGGACCGTGGTTTCTTCTGATAGCTTTTGATCAAGGTCAAGGTCGTAACTAGTGCGGGGTATATAACTGAGCAGTAATGTGAGGATAGACAATGTCTCTTACCTGACGTAACATAGCTTTTCCTTGATCTCTCGCACCGTTTCGAAATCGGCCGTACGATTGAAAGCGTATCCACGCATGAGCAAGAGTTTGATCAAGTATCGTGTCACATCTCGACCGGCGATATCCAGGCGGCGCGTGAGGTGTGGGATGGAATAACCCGAATATACGGGTATGATGTGTGTGACACCATCACCCGAGTCGACGACGACGCCCGTCGTCAAACCTGCCCAAAAAATCAGTATCCTAACCCCGCATGATCACGCCTCACTCGAACGCACCTTGCGCATAGAGCGTCAACACGGCCTGAATAGCCACATATACGCTTTGGAACCCATACTCCTCAAACATGACTTGCACCATCCGCTGCCTATTGACCTTTGGGTTCATCGGTGGTTCAGTGAGCAACACTTTCCGCCCGCGCGGGTCGACTTTGAGTTTCTCGTCAAAGGTGTAATCCCAGAGATGTTTCATGTCTTCCCAGTTCCGGACGATACCGTGTTCCATCGGTTGGGTTACTTGAAGGTAGTTGCGGTTCTCTGCAGCCTCGTCGCCGATCATGATGTCTTTGATCACTGCAGAACCAACACGTTCTTCAGCACGCAAGATTGGACGGCCGACGATGGAGGGAAAGACTATCGTGCTCGTTTAATCAGGATGGTACCCTGCCGCGTGAAAGACTAGAACGACGCACCGTGTTCTGGAAAGTTGGATCCTGCATAGCCAACCTTGACAAACTGCGGGAGACGTCGTGTTGGTGGAGTTGATGGTTGTCCGGGAAGAAATGGGAGCTTGGGTACTTACACCTGTTCCATTGTCGACGACGAGAGGTGGATCTGAGTCCATGTTGGGCTGTGATCTTGCGAATGCGAGTGTTTTGTAACGATAGTCGTGTCGTGAAATATCACTATGTAACTGTTTATCCCACTTTGGTTTCGTAAGACACCACCTGAAATCATAGTGTACAAACTACTTGAATAATTACATTACAATGTCCCTAAGATACCACTCCAACGATTCTTCCCTGCTACCCTCGAAAGCGAATGTAGGATCGCGCTCCGTCGTTTGCGGTAGCGGTCAATACGATCACAGTAAAAGCACGCTCAATATTGTGCCCAGTATTGCGCCAATGACTGTAGCTCCGTTGGTTGTGCCCGAATTCGGGGTCGATGAGGTAGTGGGAGATGAAACAATAGTCGGCGGAGAAACAGAAATAGGCAGGGAGGCCGACGGCAAGAATGAAGACGTTGCACTGCAGAATCACAATCGATTTTCGACTTATTTTTTGGGATGGGCGGCAAGTCGACAAGATTCGTACCTCGCATTTGCAACGGTGAGCGTGATCGATTCAATGTCGAGTTGTGTGGGCAAGTCTCCTTGTAAAAACGTGACGCCTAGAGTGGTCGTCTGTGTATCCGGTATGTTTACGGCGACAATGAGACCGATCGAGGTGTTAACCTCTGTAGTTATTGAGACATCGGTGGGCTCTGCAGTCAAGGTAAAATTGATGGTTGCATTTGAGAAGGAAGTGGTGCGAAGATATAGGGCAGAAGCTGATTATGGTTGTCAGAGCTTGACGGGACGTCTCAGTGGGCAGATCACCTCTAAAATTGAAGAACATTTGTGGTATGACGTTGCCTGCTTGTGGTATAGGACCATTGGTGTAGACTACTGTAGTCCCGGATGCAGTGTCGTTAGATAGTTGCCTAAGGGTTGGTAGTTGGTGGTCCGAGAGAAAATAATTTAATAAGACCTGCCATGGGCTCGTGCAGCCTGCCACAATGGAGGAAGGGGTGCAGAGCGGTGGATTATATATGATATCTGGGTCTGTGCTCAATAGGACAACACTTTGATCCGCCAAGACTGGAAGGAGCAGAGCAAGGGTAAGACATATCCGAGAGAGGGAGTCAGGCATGCTTGGGGGTGAAAGACCGGTGCAGGCACATACAATGATATATGATGCATCATCTCGTTGCCAAGGAAGGATATAAAGTTATTATAAACAAGTTATTTCCGCTCATCAGACGCATGATGAACTCACCGCTGGAAGCGTGTGTGCACCGCCTTGGCTGGCAGTTAACAATGGAACTGGACCTGATCAAATGACCCGTGTGTCTTTTTTTCGGTTTGTGATGTTTTTCCAATGTTTTTCGGATGATTTTGCCGTGCCTAGGTGGTTTGATTAGTCAGCAGCACGGTGCGTTTCTCCAGACTGCAACGTTTTTCCCCGACTTTGCGCGCGACGTCGACTCGACTATCCCCATAATCCTTGCGACGGACGTTCCACAGTCCAATCCACTCTTTTTACTTATTCGCTCCTTACGAACATATCTTCATTCAGAACATACCAAAAATGTTTGCTCGTCGCGGTTTTCTGTACAAGCGCCAGAATGTCGCACACCTCGCCGCTGCCTCCCAGCTCAACTCCCCGTCACCTGTCGTCGTGAACCCCGCCTCTGCAGCATCCCCTTCCACACCTGCCGACCGTGGGTCTTCGTCGTTATCATCTCTCCATTTCTGATCACACTTTTTCATAGCGAAAACATCGGACGCGATCAACCCGCTCACCCCCGTGGTGCCAACCCAAACAACCAACGCCGCTCCAACACCCTCTACTTCCCCTGCTGCATCCTCGCCTACTCCATCCACTTCCGACCCTCTCAAGTCTTCGTCTTCGTCCTCATCCGCGTCTTCGACATCTTCTTCAACCTCGGGGTCTTCTTCTGCTACTCACACAACAACTTCAGCCCTTTCGACCCGGCCAACTGTAGCCGTGAGTGATTCTGCCCTCTGTTGAATATATCCTGTTTAAATTCCCTAGGCGTCCACTCCTATTTATGCGCCCTCTGTCTCTACCCAAGTTGTTCCCGGTGTCTCGCCCACTTATTCGTCTGCTGTGTCCCCCACCACTACCTCTACCACTGGCTCTAGTGGGACCAACACAAGTGCGATCGTAGGCGGTATTGCTGGCACTCTCGCTGGTATCGCTATCCTCGGCTTTCTCCTCATGTGGTGCATGGTGCGCTTCTCATGTTCATCACGTAAAATATTCCTTTCTTACCAAGGACATTTACTAGCGCCGTCAGCGAAGCCGGGATATTGACGACTTTGACGCCCAGGCCTTCAAGCGTCAGTCTGCTATGTTGGTGGATGAACCTGTCGAACCTTCACGGTCGTACAACCCTCGCCCACCAACCATGATCGAACGCCACAATACTTCTCATGCCCTTGCTACACAAGCTGGATATGGTGGTCAGAATTTCTACGGTGGCTACGGCGCATACGGTCAACAGCCTCCCTACGAGCATCCTGAAATGATTCAGTCTACCGGCTCTCCTCCCCCACAGGCTTATGGGGCACAACCGATGGGTTATGGTGGTTACCATGGCCCTCAACAGCAACTTGTCAGACAACCCTCAAACGCGCAATATCTCACGCGCCAGCCAACCTCTGCCGCTGGATATGCCCCTGCCCCTCCCCCCGTACCTCACGGCTCGCTTGACACGAATGCTCAGTATATCGATCTCAACCGTTCTAGTATCTCCCCATACCAGGCTGCGCAATATGCTGACATCTCGCGCCAGTTGGGCACTACCGACTCCAACACACACGTTCCTCATGAATCAATGGATTTACCAGAGGGTCCTCTACCAAGTCCATTCGATAATCCTGTTGAAACACATGTCTCTCCTCATGCTCACCTGGACCATCCAACCGATATGGTGGCAACCGGCCCAATTGCCGCAACTCCTGCATCACAAGCACAGGGCGAACGACCCATGACCGTTTATGGAGAGAGCGACCCCTATGGTGGGATCTAAGCACTTGCTGCGCCGCGATTTATGTGCGTGTTGCTGGTGCTGCGAAACTTTTTCAAGCACTGTACACTTTCGCCCGATCTACTTATGGCTGTATCATCTTTGAACCTCTCTTTCGCCGTCAAATGGCTTTACATGTGTCCTTGCTGGTTTCTGCTGTTGTTCCGCTGCGACGCCAGGCTGGTCTGCTTTGTCGCATTTCTGTTGAACCTTTCTGGTCTTTCTCTTCTTCTGCGAGATGTTTCCCCGTTTGTCCGACTCCCCATCTACTGTTACCGCGATGATCCCCTCGCCTCCCTTCACTACGATTCTGGCAGCGATGGTCCTCTTACCCCGCGAAAGATCCCATCCATTCGATGCATGTGCTTTCCCACCGGCTAACGAGCCTCATCTCGTCGATACCTTTTTACAATCTTGAATTATTCAGCTATTTTTTCTTGGGATCATTGAATATGACCGACGTTTGTCTCTCTTAACCCTTGGTATTGATAACTTTCAGGTTTTGCAGCTGTTGGATTTTGTCGTTATGGTTTTCCATATGGGTTCATATTGTGGACGTTTCAGTCTTCCCCCAGGCATGAGTATATCCCCTGTATTCCCATGCATGTGACTAGAACTTTATCTAAAACAAGGTTCGCACTACCTGACTTTTTGGTAGCCTTGGCGTGTTTCAAGTTGAATACGTCTACGACGTCAAGTATAATCTTTACTGCGTGACGCCCAGTTTTGCCGGCTGTAACTGTGTGATTTTTGGAGCAGACTATTGTACTGGTACTAGTATGAGATAAGAGGAGCAAGTACTAATTTGAATTGGATGGAAAAATACAGATATCGTTTGAAAATTGCCCGTGTGATCTGTCGTTGTACGGGTCCCGGTGACTCAGATAAAGAGTTGGGTTCAGTGATTGTTTACGGGAGTTGAAACGTCCATGTTTGGTACCGGTGGAATTAACTTGCATCATAGCACACTGAAAGTGGGGTGACAATGCATAAGAAAAGTAGGTGACCAACGATACGCACTATAACATACCCTATTCCTTTTGCCTCTCTCTAGTTATTTCCACAACGAGAATTTCCAGGCTGAGTGAGACTGGATAGTCGCACCAGTATGCTTTTGGCACTGAATTGTCAGTCCCTTTGCAGTCGCTCTGCTCCACCGTCGTCCATTGCCATGGACACCGCAGTCACGTCAATTGTACACGTGCCTGGTTCATTGCTCTCGACCAAAAAATCGCGCATCCTTCCGCTATATATTGGTTGCAAGTCCAGTCGTGCAAACCGATATACTTCGCCATGACGTCCGGACTTTTTCTCTCCCTAAATATGAGATCACTGCACTGTTTATTTCCAACCGACGGTGAATCCCAGGGTCTCCCATGCGTCGGCCGCGATGTTTTTCAATGCCAACGCCTTCGATGGTTTCGCTGATGGCGTACATGACCCAGCTTAAAAGGGTAGCACAAAATCAAAGGTCTGTAACGACATTGAAAGGTAATCGTTGAACACATGGTGGGTTTACGCACTGCTCCACCAAGCGTTTTAGATTGCTCAATCGCACTTCCTGGCAGATGGCCCATACGACCTCAACTAACCCCCGCCATCCGCCGCGGAAGCCTGCTTCAGCCTGGTACCACCCAGACGCTGGTGGGGTGGCAGATTTCTGCGCCATATTCGTGATCATCTTGACCTTGTTTCGAATCCGCAATTTCAAGCTTGGTAGATCCTCTCATGTATTGTAATCTTCCTGTATGCCTGTCAGCTTGGGTATCTATGACCACGAATATGTTGGCTAGTATACCACTGTGAATTGACCGACCGATGAACGTCGACACTGCCTCCATGTCCTTGGCTATTTGCGGTTGCTCGCTTGCTTCGAGCGCCATGTCGACAGCGTGAAACTAGTTGATCTGGGTGTATGCGCGACCAAGGGGGGATTTCATAGTGACTGACGTTCTCGGGTCGATGTATGGAACCGGCGTTTGACTGCCGAAGATAATAATTTTTAACTATGTACTGTAGAAAGCGTGATATTCAGTAGAACCAACGGCCAGGTCAGCTTGGCGTATGCCCCGTCGCGGGTCGGTCGGTACTATAGCACCAAGTACATGAGTGGCACTTGGCCAAAAGCGGCGTCTCTCGACGAATAAAACACACTCGCCTAGGACCCAGCCGAGGTCGCTGTTCGGCTAAGAGCTCCCGATGCTTCAATTCGCAAAGCAAGCACCGAAGATGCACTCGTGTTTGTTTCCTTTGATCCAATGGCCACAAATGCAGCAGTGTTTTTTCTTACAACCAAGTCCTGTTGCGTATCTGAGGGTGTTGATGAGTCGAGCGCAGTCAATTCGTCAGTACTAGTGAACTCGCCCAACCTAGTACCGGAAACTCACGATCGATATCCGTGGTGCCGTCTTGCCTTGACATCTCAGCACAAGTCTTTCATATTCTCCAAGGGTAACTTGAAGTGCTTTCGCATTGTTGGAATAACCTGCGAACATGAAAGTGCCACTGATCCGTGGCAAAACTCGCTACGGACAATTAACGTGACTAGTAAGACTCGAAGCTGGTCGTACGACCGTACGCATCATCGTATGCAAACGATCACTTTTGGTAGCCCCAAAAAGATAGAGACGTGTCTGACCAGTGTTTGGCAAGACCACCGTTATCTAGATAGAGAACAACAACTCGAATGTTTCGCGTGTTTGATGATAATTCGTTCGCCGTCCTTTCAACAGCGTTCTGACATGGGGTAGCGACAGCGGTATAAAATCCTGAAGAGGCAGCGCAGGGCTGCATTTGATCATTCATTTTCAGTCTAGACTAGGCGGAGTACCGTGACAGGCTGGAGGTCGGCAACTTGGACGAGTGGCTGCAATTGTAGATCGCCGCGACTGATCGATGATGCACACCACACCGGGTTTCAACTCGATGGTGCATACCAAGGTTGTGACACCAGCCGTGAAAAGCGCTTTCCCAGACGGTTGGGCAGATTTATTGGTCGCTAGCCTCTCCCGAGTCATGAATGGGCGACGCCGGTGACTAGGACCACGACCACATCGACAGGAGGGGAACGTGTAAGCCACGTCTAATGCCATACGACAGATTCTTCTGATGTGCTGATCCACAACGCATTGGTGACCATAGACTTGGAATGTGAGGCTCGATGACTTGGGGCCCACTTTCAGCCGAAAGAGTCGATCACCTCCGTTGACCCTTGAAAGCTTGACCCTCCGACTTGTTGGCTGCCAGTAGCAAGTTCCTCGCCAAAGAGTCAGGTGACTCCGCGAACCGCCAAATGCGAACAGGCAGAAAGTTTGCGCATGGAATCGGCGAGTCTTGTCGTCCAAGCGAGGGGCACGTTTACTTCGCAATCCTCCATGCCTTGCAAGAAGGGCTCGGGAAAAAAAAAGTAGTCATGTCCATCCGGGTTGCCGTGGTGTCACCAGGTAGACGCTAATGTATGTGGACACTTGAGCAGATTCGGAAGTCTTGCCGTGACCGTTCAGTGACCATTCCGACGTTTCGCGTGCGAAATTAAATAGCCTCAAGGACCGAGCCCTTGATCTTGTATCGGCGCTCCCACCGTGTTCGGCCCGAACTGCCGAGTAAGGGGCTGATGGGCCCACCTCCATGCCTGCTATCGGTAAAAAATGGCCGATCAGAAAAGGGACAGGTTCTTCTAAAAGGCCGATCAATGAACACAGGTGAAATCCAGTGGCCGACGGCGTCTAGACGCGTCCAATTGGTATCGTCGTCTATCGAGAAACGCGTGTATAGCGCGGAGGCACTGCTAGTCGCACCTCTGACCCAACACTTCGAATAATTGAATCCCAAGAGAACGCTATCCGTTCCCTGCTGCCGTTGTGAGCATCCTCGGCACCCAAAATGAAGTAAACTCACCGCGGTGAAAGAGGTGGGCCAAACTCAGGTCAAACATATGTACCCCTGAACTGGAGACGTACTCACTTCTAAATAATCCATTCTCCCAGGAAGCGAACAAACTTGACTGAACCTCGTGTGTACCTTCCAATCGCTTAGCATTAGGCCCGTGACATATCTTGCACAGGATGCGATGCATCTGATGCGGAGCGCCCATGATCGTCGTGGCCGGTGAACATGGTAACGATGTAATTATTCGCGATATGGGAGGAATGAGCGACGAAATTGGCGTCGCTTTGATCGCACGTAACGGATATGGCACTAGTGGGTCGCCCAGTCGTCACCTCCGTTTTAGTCATCCACGCGTCCCGTTGGTCGGCCAGCCAGGTGAACAGATGATGGTTGCGCCTGATTCCGTGCCATAGAAAGAGACCGACGTTTCAACATTTCCAGATTGCTAGGCTCAAGGAGGCTGAATGCTCAAGCATGCACTATATGATAGTAAACCTTGCTCGGGATCTGGGACCAATTAGGTCAACAAGCGAGTTTATTGTACATGACTCTTCTTCGGGAAATGGAAGATCCATTTATCGTCACCATCCGCGGCGACGCCCTCCTTTGCCCCACTTCTCCAAGAGGAAGAGTGTCATGAACTCGTACACTTCCTTGTTAGCACCTCTTCTGGCGATGCTATGGTCACTGCGTGCAGGCATATCATTAGCGATAGGCGACAGAACGAAAGAACGTGTAGGTGACCTGTCAGTAAACATTCTGAACCTGAAGTTCTGGACTTGTGCTTCTGTGAACATGTCGAGCAGATGGGCAGAGTGGGCAAAGTGGACATTGTCATCTCCGCTCCCATGGGCAAATAGGAAATCGATGTTCTTAAACCCTTCCACATGCGAGATCGATGCATTGATGTATCCACCCGGGTTATCGTCCGGAAGGCCCATGTAACGCTCCGTATAAATTGAATCTGCAACCGCGGGGTGAGCCACCCTGGTGTTTACGACAAAGCTTTGCTTACCGTATAATCGCCAGCTGGTGACGGGCTACAAACCAAACTCAGCAGCGAAATACAACCAAGCGACACCCAACTTACTGCTATAGCCATAGACAAGGAATGGATTCCAGCGTTAGCTTCGGCTACCTTGGAAGCCATGAACCCTCCATAGGACTAAAGTTTGGAACCCATGAGTATATGGTGGTTCGCGGTGTCGTGCTCTTACCCAACCCCATATACCAATGCGTTTCGGGTCCACGTAGTCCTTGCCAGCCCAAATGCTGGGAAGGACTTGAGCGGGCAGAAAAGAAATGGAAAAAAGAAGCACAGAACACGCACCGTGCAGCATTGATTTGATCCTGAGTTTCCCAGAACCCCATGTTGTACCTAACCGGATTGCGCAATTGACGGCCCTTGAACCCGGTTCCACGCCCGTCGACAACGACAACAATATACTGGAGAGTGCACACGAGGTAGTCATGCCAGTCACGCCTATACTCGACGTTGACCTTCTGACTCTCAGGGCCACCGTAACTGTTGAAGATCAGAAAAATGTGGATACGATCCAGAACCCAGAACCCACACGAGGAATAGAACTGGGTATTTCGTACGCCCAGAATCATCCATTTTAGGCGGCCGCATTTCCTTCACGTTGAGTTCTGAGAGCCGGTAAGCGATAGGGTGTTTAAGATCGGAACAAGTGGTTCACCATAACCATCGCTATCAATCGTCGAGTACGTGATGGTTGCCGCTTCAAATTCCCCCAGGGTCGTGTTCAACGCGGCATTATCAGTGAGGACATAATCAAAGTCTGCTGAAAGTGAACAGTCAGTTATACTCGGTCCTTCTTGAAACACCGAAATTACCTGGTCTGCTGACATCCACCACCCTTTGCCACGGAACATTTGGACCAGCATAATCAAGTAGATAAAATCCTGCACCAGGTGAAAAACCGGCGGAATAGGAGGATGGCGTCGAATCGTCGGTTAGAAGAGCAGGGGGAACCACTGAGTCAGCCTCCGGTGATGAGATCGGAACTGAGTACAGATGACGTTCGATAGATGAACGCGCAGCTTGGAAATAACTGTTGGAATTTATTTCTTAGCATCATGTGCCGACCAAGCAAACGGACATTAAAATCTTAGAGCTCACATCAATCCCCGTTGGGCATCCACCGCTTGAATACCGTTTGTGACCTCCCAGGTACCGGAAGTAAGAAAACGCGGTGTTGAGGAAGTGGCGGGGTCGAAGAGGGCAATATGATTATACCCATCTGGGGTTGGCACGATGTCCAGGTAAGCGGGAGAATCGCCAGATCGCAGGCTTTCTGGGACTGGGTAGATATTTTGGCCCTGTGAGTGTGGATCACATGAGTCCCAAGGCATGCATCAGCTAAAGGTTTACTAACCGCATCAATCCAGCCCTCATCACCCTCTTCACCATCGATGCCAAGCTTTCTGACAACTTCACCAGTTGCAATTCCGCCGGAACTTGTAGTACCCAAATTAAAGAGTACCACATTCCCGTGATCAGCAGCTCTTGTGACTTCTTTCAATACCAATGTTGAATCGTCAACCCAAGCAACTTGGTTAATGATGCTGTTGTTCGAAGGGAAACTATCGAACCATCTTAGGTCAACAACTGCTTCATGTGCAGCGGAGGCCGGCGCAGACTCCGACTGACTCAGATAAGCTTCAAGATCAAAAACGTGCACTGATACGAGGGGGTTATTGTAACCCGGCTTTGGGTATTTAATCACCACATCTTCCGTATACGGGACAACGGCATAGGAATCCTCGGTTGGGTTGTAGATAGGAAACCTGTATTCTTCGACAGCGGTTTCGTCAAGGCGAAGAAATGCAATTTTTGATGAATCGGGAGACCACCAGAGAGCATAGTCTTGCGACAGGACTTCTTCCTCGTAAATCCAGTCCGGCACACCATGGAATAATGATGCATTACCACTCGTTGTCACCCGGATGGATGAGGTCGATGCACTATAAACTAAAATAAACCGCAAATTCGTAGGACCAAAAAGATACTCACGATGGCGACGGAAGAACGTATAGATCATTTGAAGCGACGAAAGCAATTGATTCACCAGTAGGCGACCAGGTTGCAAATGCCGTTACGGGGGGATTAGTAGGCGGAAGAAGGGGATAGGTGGCTTTAGTCTCCAGGCTATGAACGTAGTAATTGCCGAAGCTCGAGTGTCTCCATTGCTAATACTGGTTGAGATTCCAGAAAAAAACATGTGTAGAGCTCATGCACACCTTGAGATGATTTGCTTTGACAAGGATGTACTTCATGTCTGGAGAAAGCTTCCAGCTAGTCCAAGGAATCACCTGACCGTTCTCCTGCAAGCAGAACTCAGTAAGACAGTGCCGGCAAAGGAAGCAACTACTTACGTCTCTGATGTCAGCAAACGAGACCAAAGGAGTGGTTATATTTGTCTTCAGGTCAACAAGTTGAATTTGCCCGTTCTGAATGGTTGAGAAAACTCCATCTCCGGCTAATGCTACGTGAGCGACGAGCAACGACAACTCATTACCTGCTCACCCTCAGGGACCCAATGAAGATCTTGAATATGTTTGTTGAAGGTTCCATTGAATATATGGTCAAGAGATACCTTGCGCTCTCGTGATGCACGATATGGACTCCCATGATAAAAATTAGTTGCAGCGAGGACGCCAATGCAGGCTGACAGGAATACTAAGGACGCCAGAGAGTATATGAGATACCTCAGAGCAGCCGGGCGCTAAACGTGAAGTGGAAGTGAGCCGAGGTATTACGCTGCAGAGAGTACTGACTTTGCCGCCTCCCACTCTTAAGCCGTTCCCTGGCTCAGAATCTTCAAATCCATCGGGATCAAGTACCCCTCGGCGCTCGGATTTGTGCAGAAAATGGTCTTCGTCCTCGTCCTCTGAACTTGGAGGGTCAAAAGGCCCTTCTCCATAGTAGACGGGTGGTCGAACGATAAGCTCAGGGTCTGGCCGAACGCGATTCATAGATGGCTGAGCAGAGACGTCCACGAAATCTTCGTCCGCATCGTTGCTAGAAATACGTTCGTATGTTGGGATGGGCATTGGACGCCCAGTTCTGAAGGCTGGTCACCGGATGGTTCGAGCGAAATGGGCAGCAAGCGATCGGTATTTTATTACGTAATGTGTATCACGTGGACACTTTCTCGGCCTCAACGTCACACTCGGCGCAAGGCCTACAAGCCCTTGGTTCCATCATGGCACCTCCACGGCAAGGCAGCTGGGATCCTGTTTTGCTTGTTTCTCAGGTATTTCTTTCTTTATTGACATGTAAAGTGTTCATGCTCGTCCCCAGATCATATCCATGCAGACCTTGCATTACCTCACGCTTTCTCTCCTTATCCCTCCATTGCTCACCATCTTTGCGGAGCCAACTGCTCTCATGTATGAAGGGGGTGCTGCAAATGTTGGTATGTAACTCCTTATAACAATGTGCCCGCCAAGGAGATTGAAGGTCATTAGGTATGATAATGGACTGGAGAGAAATGGCTGGGCAACCTACTGTCCGCGGTATCCAAGGTGAGGAGCGATGGAGCTCCTATTATGGCGCATGGAGCGGCGGAAAACAAGTAGGTGGTGGGTGGGAACTCGGGCGATGGGACGGCCGGACAGACCCTATACGAGGTTGGGTCATCGCGGTATCCTGGTTGATTGCTTCTTCAGCAGAGTACGTATTCCATGCGCCTACTTTCATGCCCTAACTCTCCTATCAAACAGTATCTACTACTTGTACGCTCTCATACGGCGGCCTCGCCTCATCTTGGACTTTGCATTAACATTAATGTTCAATCACCTGGTGCTCACGACATATTACTCGGCTTCCATTCCTACTTCATTGTTCTTCTGGCTTGTCATGTTTGCAGGGTCTGCCTGGACCGTAATGATCGCGGAGCAACTCTGCGTAAAGAGAGAAATGACGGAAGGTCTGGTTATCTCTGCTCCGAGGGATGAGGCCGATGAGATGGAGATGGGTGGGCTGCTACGTAGAGACTAAGTGAGTAGCATGCTTCTCTTACGATATATACCACCTGGTCTAATCTGTTGACATAGATGACAATACAACGTACCAGTTAATGCGCATACTTATGACTAGATGTTTCAGGGATGGACGTTCTTCCAGCCGGTCGCAGTCGTTCGGATATGAAATTATGGCGATATGGTCCTTAAACTGAAATGTTGGACGGTCACTACCGATAACTTCAAGCTCAAAGTTCGGTCTTTTCATCAATGTTGGCGTGTTTCCGCTGTGCGGCAGGGCTGTGCATGTCTTTTGGTGGCGCCACCTTCATTCAGACCTCTACCTTCGTTTAGCCCCAACCATCAAAGTATACATTCATTCGAGCCCTTGACGTCGCTTCTATTAATCGATGGGTCCTTCCAAAATGTCACTCCCTCATCTCCGTTTATGTGACAAGCCTATCAGCAATTGCACAAGTACTCCTCAACGAAATAATGATTAATCGCAAGCATGCGTTCAAGTCAGTTGACCACTGCGGAAAGTACCATCTCGTAGTATCCACTCAGGTAAACCACAAAGCTCCGCACGTCAGCGCTTCCCTTCTAAGTTTTTAGCATCGAGACCCCATACTCACGTTTGGAAGATCGGGTGATCGGATCAACTTTGTGCACAGGCTTGCACACAACAGTTCACAAGACACAGGCGCCACTCGCACGAACCTTCCTGCTCGAAACCACATGTTCCCAGCCACCGACGAAAGTGGCTTATCCTTCTCCCGACCACAAAGTGCTTAAAAGGATTTTTCGGACCCAAGACCTGGTTGGGTGACTATCCATGTCCACGGAGGTACGCCACAAACATTACGTATCAGAGTTGACTCGAAACAAGCCGCTCAGTCCACGCTTAACCTTTGAGTGTGGCGTGTCACAATTGCGATGCAGCAACCGTTGGCAGTTACTCTGGTCACCTGCATATGTGGCGCGCCACCAGCACGGTGCCCAAGTCATGATACAGGAGATGGGCCAAATTTTGCGTCACAAGGATATTCTATTCTGTGGATATCCTGTTGCCTTCAGTAGAGGTTATCTGGAGAAGATTACTGGGTCTGCGATCAGATCCTTCTTCGTTTCTGACGGATGCTGTGGGTTATCATACTTTAAATTAGTACCACGAATTGGAGTTGCTCCGTCGATATTAGTATTAGTATTCTGAATCTTTTCTGTGTGGCCGCTGTTGTGTAATAAGTCGCCCGATATGATCGGTCACTAATCAGTCGGATCTATCGCAAGATTCCTCTGTGCTTTCGGCTCGTGGCTCGACGATGTCGGAATGCTACCCCAAGTCCGCTTCATGAATAATGCAGGCTGCGGTGGCGCTATGTTTCTACAGCAGATAACATTCAAACAGGCAAATGTCATATGTATGAGCCTGCAACATGAGTAGTGTATTATCGTCCATCAAGCCACCAAATGACTGGTGGCGGGGTCTAGAGTTTTTGGGGTTAGACTGGTAGGATGACCTCTCTCTCAAGTCCCTCTCGCAAGGAGAACGAGCCCAAGTTTGGCACAATTTTGTAGTTCTCGGGGCCGTGAAAGACGGATCTTAGCAGCATCAATACGACTCACCTTCGCTGCCGAAAGAATGATCATAGGGGTGAGACTGAGGTCTCAAGATCTCATAAAGGCTCAATATTTGTCAGTGTGAGAACGAGGCGCGGGTTCATGAATTCGTTACCAGATAGGGACTACTTAAGTGTAACCCACCGCCTCAGGAAACAGCGTTGCGGCTGAGTTGCCTCAGATGAGAGATGCGGCGGCGGTGGACACTCGCCACCACGCATTCCGAGATCCGGGTCTGCGATCACTGCTGTGAGCGTTACTACTAGTAGTAACTAGGTACCTGAGGGGATCTGGTTCATAGATCCGACGATTCCCACCTCCAACAAACATGACAATCTGGGGTACCTCTCTCTTCCATTCTGTACTATGTCACATCGTTCCCCCATTTTCATGTGGAGGGGGTGGCTTTGGGGCATCGAATGCTGGGCTGTCAACGACACGGCCTGGCCCGGTCTCGCTGTTTCCAGGACCTCGTAGGCGCTTACTATTTACCCATGCGACAGCTCAGTTCATTACGAGGGATATGGCTTGGCGGACCGGTGGTTTCGTCATGCCAGTGCAACTTGAAGGACCGCTTCTATTTGTGGCCAGATCGAGTATGGTGGTCCAGGGCTGCGTCAGAGGCTCCCGGTTGAAGCTGCATGACTGTTGCGATCTCGACGTTCACATCTTGTTTCCGTGGCGTCAAACAGGCAGCATGGTGTCCGTTATGTATTCCAACAGCGGAGGTACCCATCGCAGAGAAAGAGGCGAGGAGCCGATCACCAACCGAGAATCGCTAAGTCATTAATGGCTGCCAGGGGGTGTGTGCGCGAAACCACATTGCCGTAATGAGCGGGAACTTGCCCACTTGTATTTGTTCGGCACAACCACCGAGTCATAGTATTGCGACCTAGTACCACTAGTCCAGCTCGTACTTACCTTATAAACCACGATCTCATACTCGTTTGGGCTGGGATAGACGTAAACATGCAGACTTTGACAGGCCTGTCTCTGGGAATCAGTCTGTGCCCACTGGCAGCTGCGAGAAATGGCAGACTCACCTTATCTGAGTTTACCTCCGACATGAAAAAGCCGAGTATAGCTACGAAGTCTCCCCTCTGGTCATTGTCGCACGCTAGAAGCATCACCAGGCATTCTCGATTGCTCTTTTTTTTTTCTATCCGGGAAGCATTACCGAGATGTAATTGATACCGTCCCGTTAACTGGCTACCCTGCATAATGATATATTTATGCACGAGGCACTTTAAATCACTTAAATACCGACCGTGGCGAGACGCTTGACTCCCCGCTTTCCTCTTCGCCAGCTCTTGCATCGACATGGACGCCTTGAAAAACATGCTTTCCCCACTGGGGATGAACACCCATGCTATTCAAGACACTCTGGTACCAGCTGCACGACAATTCTTTCACCATACAAACTAAGCTTCCATCACAGAAACTCGTCGTCATCGGGGGGACTGTCGAAACTGCGAGAAGAGCTTCTATTTCTGCTTGGAATGGTTTCGTCGACTGTGTGTTCGCTCATTGTGTGGTCAAGCCTGGTCTCTGAGCCCATTTTGCCATAGCGTTCTTCTTGACCGCGCACTTTAGTCAGGAGGATTACCCATATGACTGGTGAGCAGCGTCTCTCAAGTTTGGAGCTTCCGAGCTAATGGGCCACAGGTTGATGCATTGGCTGTCCAAGGCAAGCGGGTTTACACTATCGCGGGCTCTGGGCCGCTAATGTGCGATTTAGCAACCTGCGTGGGGCCGAAGTCGCGAATTTGAAATAACGACGCGTACGTTAACGCGCAATGGTCTCACGCAGTCCACTACCGGCGACTTGGAAGATGAAGATGAGGTCGAGGACGAAGATGCTCTCGTACACGGCCGTCGAAAACGCAAAGTGGCGTTCATACCAAGTATAGGTAGAGTTTACCACATAGCTCTTCTCATGCCATTTCTGATCATTGTCGGCAGATACGACTCACACCGTTTATTACCGTGGTCATTGGCTTAGGGTATGCATTCAAATGATATTCAGCGATGCCCTCGGAAAGCTCATTCATCACGCGTATTAAAGATTACGCGGACAAAGCGCTACCCAGACTATGGTCACGGGACGTCTCTCAAAATCAGGTAAGGAATTGCCTCCCGCTTGTCTGGTTCAACTCACATGGATTTTAGTGTTGTCGCTCGCAACAACGACATTCTCAAGAAACTAGTTCTAGAAGCCAAGCGTGAATATGAGAAAGATGCGGAACACCGTGTCCATATTTTCATGGCTGATACGTGAGTTGGGGATTTCGTAACATGGTGATGCGCTTACACTGGCGCGCGCTTGTCAGAACCTATGGCTGTTGGAGGTGGAACGGCGCCCGCCAAAAACGGCCCATGAGTTCTATTGTGCTCCAACCAGGAGTTAAAGATATGCTCTTGGCTGATTGCAAAGACTTCCTGTGCTCCGAGGATTGGTGAGTGAGGTCTAGAAGTTTCCCAGGCCCATTATATAATGCTTTCATCTTCCAGGTATGCCGAAAGGGGTTCGTGGTATTCAATGATGTGATAGATAATTCCCGCTCATCGGCTTCATGCGTAGGTATTCCATTCCGCCGAGGATACCTCCTGTACGGTGTTCCGGGAAGGTATGGCCACATCGCACGATAGCATATAATGGTTGTTGATCCATCCTTGCACAGCGGGAAGACATCGTTGATTCATTCGTTGGCTGGCGAACTCAACTTGGACATTTATGTCGTCAGCTTGTCGTCAAAGGGGTAAAGTTATTTATGACCCTCGTCGTTTGGGGTCGCATTGACAAATCCCCGCAGGATGAGTGATAATACATTGACGACATTAATGGGACATGTACCGTCTAGGTTGGTTTATGTGTCCCTTCCGAAGGCACGATGCTGAGCTACTCAACTTTAGATGTATTTTGCTTCTTGAAGATTTGGATGCTGCTTTCACGCGCTCTGTTAGTCGTGATTCATCATCCACTGGTGTGCCTACGACATCCACTGCATCAACGGCCAGCAATAATGATACGAATGATGGCTCTACGCTCAGTCTGAGCGGCCTATTGAATAGCCTTGACGGTGTTGCTGCGGCAGAGGGCCGGTCAGTCCTCCATTACGAGCTGCGCTGTTTTTACTAACATTCGCACCCCTTGATCTCAAGCCTGCTGTTTGCCACCACTAACCATATCGAGCGTCTCGATCCAGCGCTCAGCCGACCAGGTCGCATGGACGTGTGGGTGAACTTTACGCATGCAACAAAGTGGCAAGCAGAGGGCATCTTCAAATGCTTCTTCCCCTTCAAGCCTGCCGCCTCGTCATCGCCAGTGACCACGTCACAAGAGAAGACCGACGTGTCGCAACAGAACCTTCCTATTCCGAAACGCAAGGCCCCCGGGCACGCCATTCCGGTACTCGAAGAAGATGAGATTGCGGTGCTTGCCAAACGCTTTGCTGATGCTATTCCCGAGGGCGAACTCAGTGTGAGTCTCCATTTAGAAGTTGGGTTTGGTCCCCTGACACCCATGCCTTCATAGGTCGCGGCGTTACAAGGATACCTGTTGAAGAATAAAGTCCGTCCGAGAGAGTGTGTGGACGAAGTTGCCGATTGGTTTGTCGATGTCCGAAGATTTCCGAAAGGGGCTAACATCCTTCTCAGGATCATTCAGGAACGTGAGACACGCGAAAAGCTTAAGAAAGAAAAAGCTGAGGTATGTCTTCACAATCCACATGTCAATGATAGATGGTTGACGTTTCCACAGCGTGAAGCCAAAGAAAAGAAGGAGGTATGGCAGTGACATTTGGGAATCTCATAACCACGGCTGACTTACACGTGGCTTTGCAGGCCGAGGAGAAAGAACGTAAAGAGGTGCGATTCCGTCCTTTATCCCACCTCAATCTTCATTTCTGACAATATCACGTAGAAGGAAGAGAAGGCTGCCAAGGAGGTAAATTTAAACGTTTCTGTCACTACCCACACTTGTACTGATCTACTTTCCGAATCAAGCAAGAAGAGAAGGAGGCGCGGGAGGTGAGTGCAACTACCCATTCTTTTTGCGTGCCCTTGCCAACGTCTTCCCTACCCCGCGCAGAAACTGGAGAGGAAGGATCGATCCAAATCTAAGAAGGCCCACCGTGCCGAAGCTGCCATGAAACTCGAAGGCATCACGCCAGCCACCGTCACGAGCACCAGTGCACCCGTTGACATCGTCATCCCCGTCACTCACACCCACTCCGCGTCTTCCTCGGCGTCGGACATTAGCAGCGGGGGTATGGAAGCAGACACGGAGGAAAGTATGACGTCGGAAGAGGAGCCGGACAAACCAGCCGGCGCCACCCCCGATAACAAGGAGCCTTCCAAAGACAAGTGGATTGCCGTCCGAGGTCAGCAAGCGTCGTCTTTGGAAACCTAAGCGTCGCGTGTTGGAGGGCCGGGTCCGGTTGCTATGCGTGTGCGTGGCGTTGTGTCGTTGGTCTGAACTTTTTTGTTGGGTTGGTGTGTGTGGGGTCGTTCCTACGCTGCCCTTCGTACACCTTCCCGGTCTTGGGTCTTGTGCCATTGCGAGTGCTTCCAAGCTTGTGGCTCCGTGTCAGTACTTACCAAGTCCAATAAAGTTAGCAGTATGTTTTGGCAATCGAATACCCGTCAGCATGGGTATATGTCGGATGACCTTGAGGGAATGTTAGCATTTGTCGGCTATCTTAAACACGTCTATATCTTCCTTCCAAATCATACTCGGTTCCTTGATCCTTATGTCTTGCGAGTTGTCCACCTGGCACCGCTTCGAACGTTTCTCAGCGGGGAACATCAAATTGAATCATCCAATGTCTACATCGCAGATACCTAGCCAGAACGAGAGATGTCTATCTATAGTGGTTTCAAATTGATGTCAGAGAGCGTCTTGAACGCCTCCTTGTACGCGTCCAAAAGAGCCTTGACTCTCGTCCGCTCGGCGACCAGCGCCTCGTCCTCGTTCAACAACTCCGCAAACAACTCTGGCTTGTACAACGTCGCCACCAGCCGATTCTGCACTTCCTTGGTCGAATGATTGACCAAAAAGTGCATGATCGCTTTCGGAATGAGATCTTGTATACTCTGCCGAACGATCGAAAAGTACGAGGCGATCAAGGACCGGATGAGTGACGTTTCCATCTCTTCTCGTTGCGTCATTTGGGCACCGGCGTTGGACCCCGATACCTAAGAATAGCCCGTTCGAATCAGCCCTGATTTAATACTACGTGTACTAGGAAGAACCGCGTGGTTGGCACTCACAGCCTCGATGTGTTTACCCAAGCTTCTCATATCGTAGGCCGCATTATTACCATCCATTGTTCGTTTACCAGCCATCAGTCCGGTGGGGCCAGGCGTATCTGCAATTGATATATCTCGACCTATTGCCATTGGAGCCAAGGTTGCATTCGAGCGCTCGAGACTAGAACCACCGACAGGACCGGGTCCATTCTGGCCAAAGAAGTAATTTAAGAAAGTTTCCCGAGCGGAGTGGGGCGATGAACCAAGTCCGCTTGACTGAAGGTGGGATTGTGCTTGTGGGAGCACGGATGAGTGCCGAGGACCGTGATGGGGCTTTGATGAAGATTTGGTGGAAGTGCCGGCAGCAGAAGAGGATCCTGTCCGAGCTCGATCATGAAGCGTTGAGGATACAGAGCGCCCGTCCCGGGAAGCGACGCCGTTTACACCCGTTGGTTCTTCGGTAGAAGATTCATCCCCATCATCAGGGGTCTGTGTGCCGTTTGTCGGTTCAGCGCTGATGGGCTGGCGTAATAAAAAAAAAGGGTTTTTTTTTAAAATGAGACACAGGAATCACCAGCGCATCAGACAAAATGTGGATAGAACTTACAGGAGGGGGAATTAATTGCTTGGAAGTCTGAGATGTCGCCGTTTGTGCGGCTACTGCGGACCCCGAGATGAATGCGGGATGATTGGTGTTGATGTATGCAGCCTGGATCTCGATGAGGCTTTGTGCATAATCCGATGTGGGCCCAAGGCGTTCGCGCAGAAGCTCTGATACGCATTCGATCAATTGTGCATGAAGACGGGGGAATCTCTCTAGTTCCTGCGTTCGAATGTCAGAAATATGGAACAAGGTACATTTATAGAAACGATAAAATCGCCATACCGGGCTTGTACAATTATGGCAGAGTTTAACAAGTTCTTCATATACAAGCTCTACACAGCGTAGGCTCGGCGCTTCTAGTAGCTTTATCTGGGGCTTCACCAATAGATCAAACGCCGCTTCAGGGACGAAAAGGCTAGGCCGTGGACCTGTGGAATTCCGAATTGCTGTACGGATGTCCTGGTTGTCCAGACCTGCTGTGGAATCTATTGAGGCGAGTGCATGACCGAAGACGTCATTGAATATATAATATATCCGTGCACCGCCTGATAGTTCCTTGGTGGACATATCGACTTTGGTGCCCTCGATGGATGCGATAAAATCATGGGCAAATTGGTTCATGAGCCGCAAGATTAGTCCTCCTTGCTAACGAACTATGGATAATTAAGTAAACCATATTTAAGTTCATACCCACCTGATTCTTGTCACCGAAGATCGCAGCGTCACCAAACGAGTTAAGTTCTTGCTGTGCTTGGCCCATCAATGTGTTCAAACGAGCCTTCATATCTGGGAGCTTCTCCCTTATATGGTTTATCAAAACCTGGGTAGTCATGGTTGAAATTGAATAGTATTCATCGTCATCCTTACATACCTGATTCAACGTCCGGGCGAGATACTTTGTCCCGTTTTTATGTGAAATATTTCGATACGCGGCATGGTTTTTGAAGAACTCGGATTCCGAGTCCAGAGCGTCTGTCATACTCTTCTCGGAGATAATATCCTGTTGGCTTCTGTTGACAACACCAATGAAGCCTAGTTTGAGGGGATATACACGTCCGGTCAGGATATCGAGTGCATTGGTTCCAGCATCCATAATGTCGAGTTTCGTCAAAACACCTATCGTCCGGCGACCTTGGGGGTCAACACTTCGTGCAAGCTTAAGTGAATCCGAGTTAGCAAGGTCGACGTTAGCGGGAGAAACGGCAAGAATGACGCTTTGAAATATGAATATGTCAACCACAAATGACAAGTAGCAATATTCTACCCACCTGTTCGGCGCTGAGATATAGTCCGTGACCAGGTTTCTGATCTGACGTTCAATATCACTAGGTTGGTCGCCTACTGGAATCTTGAACGCGCATTAACTCGGCTACATACGAACTGTGACATGTACATACTTTTGTCAGTCCGGGCAAGTCTACCAAGGTCAGATCCAGGACGTTGGGACTATATATCCGGAGAGAAATCGGTAGGCGGCTAATTCCTTTGTTCTGCCCTGCAACACGGTACGTCTCTTGCTCGATTTCACGACGAATTTCATTGAAATCGGTGAAGCGTTTGTCGATGTGAAGGAATTGACCCCATTCGGTATATGGAGGTGGGCTCGAGGAGGAATCCGGGATGGGTGTGTGGATGAGTTGGAGAACGAGGGGTCTGCGTGTGACAATGCCTTGACCACGGGGAAGGAAATCTCGTCCAACGATGCTATGTGTGAATGTAACGTCAATGTCGAGTGTGAGGACAAAGTTTGAAACGCACTTCTCCAGGACACTCGATTTACCCGCTGACTGACTGCCCACCTGAATGAAGGTCAGGAGCGATTTTTCCGAATTGTCAAAGACAACATACAACCACTAGCTGGGGCATATCCAGCTCACCACCTGGGCGACATAATATCACGCACTACCCAGTATATGGCTAGTGGTACTCACCGAGATTGCTGAAAGTGTCCTGAAGACGATTGACAAGCTTGATGAGGTCCGAGTCCATCGTGCTGACGATTCAGTTGTACGGTTGAGCTGAAGACGATGGTGACGGGAAAAGCAAACGCTTTGTCTCCCTAACGCGTGCCGAGATTTCCTCCGTAGGCGCGCCAACGCGTCGTCACGGCTCACTGTGCTTTGGCTCTATTTGGTCTTATGGAACCGCCACAAATACTGAAATAGTGATAGAAAGAATCTTGTTACAATCAATCCTTCTACCATAATCTAGCTAGCCACGACCTGGTATCCTTCAGATTGCCTTTGCTTTCACCATGCCTAGGTACATGGGATGAGAGAAATGAATGAGGAACAGCGAAGTCACTTACGCTCGACCTCGGTGATGGCGTTGGTGAGGATCTCTTTCTGCGTCTTCTCGTCCTTGAGACCAGTCAAGACTTTTTCGATAACGCTCTTGGCAAGTTCAGCCTGTTCGCTTTCCTTCTGCTGCTGCTCGTAGCGAACCCAGCTGTCAAGGACAGATTTAAGCTCGCCGGCCAATGCGACCTTTTGACGCTGCACGAAAGCCTCGTTCTCCAACTTGGCAGTCTCCTGCAGCACAGAGAAAATATATTCAGACTAGACCCGATCTATTGTATAGAGTACGAGCTCACCTTTGAAAGAGCGAAAAGACCCTCGGTCAGTGAAACGACGTCCTTCATCTGCTCTACAGAGTTGATGCGGTCCTTGACAGCTTGTGTGTGCCCGGCACGTGCATCATTGAGGACACCCTTTATGCGTTCAATGTGGCCGCTTGCCCAACTCTTGTATGGTTCTTGGATTGCCTACGAGGTCATTGAATATGTTTGGCAACAAATCCTAGCATAGCACCGCCCCACATACCCGGTAAATGTACGCAAAGAGGATGAAAGTGCCGACAGCTACGACAGTCTCCTCGTTCACAACGTATATTTCTTGGGAGATAGCGGTGGCGAGGAGGCCCGTTCCAAGGAGAGCTGCACCAGTCTTGGTGATGAGACCCGGAGAAGAAGGAAGAGTGTTAATAATTTCGGAGGCGCGCTCTGCTGGTGGTGGTGGATTGGAACTCATCGAACGACTATACGGATAGCGTTATTTTGTTTATTCATCAAATGAAACAGAAAGACATACGCAGAGATGGCCCGAGCGACAGTGGGCACTGCGCGGGGTCGGGCTGTCAAAATAACCTAGTTATCGCGCTGTAAAGGAAGGTAATTTAACCAAATGCTCACCCGACGCCTTGAGGGTGTTGAGGGCAATCCTGGACGCCATGGACAGGGTAAAAGACAGAAATTGTGAAGAACTTGTCCTCGTACACCGAGAGCACTTGTAATACCGTGAGAATAAAAATATTCCGACTTGCCACGAACAATTTCGTTACATAATCATTCTTACTCGTCCACTAACCAAGAGCAGGCCTAACTGGTTATACCTCGATGTGTGGGCACATCCTTTTCCGAACCCATGGTACTCCATTCCATGCATTTGTGCTGTGATTTCATACCTGCAGATTGGCAGCTGCGATGATAGGATCATTAATGCGCAAGACAATTACGGTCGTGTGAGTATTCATCCCGTCCTTCTATCCCTCCATCGGTGTAAACCACTCATACAATGTCCGGTTACTTATATCTGACCAGTGGTCTGTGACCCATCCCCGGTACCCATGCTTGTCAACATCATGATATGCAAGTGTGCTCGTGCCAAATTCAATTCTATGGTCACGGACTGCCAACTGCCGCAATGGTCATACCCAAGGATGGCGGGTCGACATGTATCTGGTAGGAATCGCTCGTACTTTCAATGATTCAGCATCTCACTCGTCGGGATAGTAACCAGGTCAATTCTTGATCTACTTCTTAGTCGCTGGAGCCTTGCGATACGGAACCTGAACGTTGGATCCATTGTGCGTGCTTATAGGCCAACCGCTCTTTGTTTGGGTTTGAAGCTTGTGCTCATTGGACCTCTAACTCGTTGATATTAGTATTAGATGGTGTACGCGCGAGGGATCCACTTTAGGTAGTTATGCGGACCCGACAGTCATTTTCTCAAGTGATTCGGATGCACTGGTTGGGATGGATGTCTAAACTCAACCATTGAGAATAGATATTCCGGTGATTCCGGGGCAGATGCCGGTCTATTTTGCTATTCCTCCTTATTTAGAGCAGCGTCACGATACAGAGAATCCTTGGCTATGAGCCTGAGCACCTTACCGGATGGTTAGAGATGTGGACTTGTAATAGAATGGATATCTTCTCACTGCCCTTCGTCCGTGTACGCGCTATCAGTAAGCTCACCACATATGGATTGCATCCGGACATCGAGTGGAACCGGTGGCACCCGCTCCGGTTGGGAACCCGTAAACGCTTTCGCTCCCCTGTTGAAAACGGGAGGGTAGTAACTTTTCTGGAAATAGGAACCCTAAATACGACAGCCATCGGCGCGTACCTGCCACATGGGACCACCGCTCCCGGCGCCTTAAGTTTTCATACAAAAAGGCAACATCGATGTGAAGAACCTCGCATCCAAGGGCGGTACCGGCGCTCCTCGTGTTTCCACCGCGGATCCGCAAGAGTCCTAGCGCACGCGTTGCGCATTTTGATCTCGACACACTTCAAACGAAGCCGGCCTTGGCACTGGGGATGACCACCGAGACCCTGTGTTTACACGTCTATCGAATTGGGGGTATCTGGGGAGACGACAAGATTGTCAGGGCAGACGACAAAAAGACGCCCAGGTGAGCCCTCCGCGCATACTTCATATATATATACCTTCGGTCATTGCTACGCCGCACGCAACCCGGACCGTTTCAAGTGTCAATGGATATGTACACGTTAACCAAGACCGTCTCATGACAGATATTATTTAAAAGGGACCCGACTTGTAGCGAACTGGCAATTCGCACTCCGTGTGGGTGGTCCAAACGGTGTCGTGGTATGCCACGTCAAGTCCCCATATCTTGGACCGCCGATGGCGGCTACCGATTCGGGTCCCATTAGCATTACCCTCGGCTCCGACTGGGAACGACAAACTGTCCAAGTTCATCGCGGGAAAAAGGCCTCTGCTGGAACGTATTCGTTCAGGGGTCTCGACGACAGAGAATACCGTTGGAGACCGATTTCACGGTTATTGGGAGACAAATTGGAGGTACGTGGATGGTCCGCTTGGGAGAAGATGAGCTAAGGGCAAACATCTTTGCTTCTGCAACGCATTTGGTAGTGCCTGGACTCCCAGGATCAGGTTGTGGCGACTTACCGCATCACGCTGTTTGCAATATCCAAGGATGGAGAGCTCCGTATCCATCAGGTGTGATAACTCTGTGCCAATTAGGCTTCGCGTTTGGTCAGCTTACACTGAGAGGGTAGCCTGGTCAGTCCATGGCCGACCTTCTCGTTGCGACTTGCCTTGCTATTCGAACACCAGATCACTAGATCTGACCGGCCCTCCTGAATCGTCTTCGTCATACGTGGTGGAATCGACTTTTCCTGCTTTCACCGACATCACTGTTAGTGGTACACACGTCACTTACCATCATTGTACATTACTGCTGCACATCTTCAAGTGCCCTTTTTCTTATTCTAAATCAAGCTCAGGAAGCAAACTGCCCACTAAACCCAGTCTATCCGCGAGGAACATGAAACTGAAACAAAGCAATCACGTCCAAATAAAGGTCTTCCTTTCCACCTGAATGAGGCTAACATTCCCAAACACCTTCACCAGACATGGTGAAATGTCACACCCCGAAAGGTCTTCCCCAGCTCGAACAAGGCAGCAAGCTGACCATTGTCGATGCCATTCTTCTCCGCTGACTCGAGGAGACGGTGTCGCATCGCCTGCACTTCTTCCATCGTCAAGGCGAGCGTGTCGTTCTCGGATTGATCCCCATCCAGGAGTCGAGGGGGATCATCGCTAATTTGCGGAGAGTCGGTTCGGGGAGCCAAATTGTTGATCGCTTCTGTGGTCGAGTTGTCGGAGCCCTTTACTTCGTCGCGCGACATCCAGATCTTGTCGTCCACTTTCGATTTGTCCTCTACCTCCTCACTCAAAGCCCGTCGCGCGGGGCCGATGCCAACGCTGTCCTTGGGATCTGATTGTTGGGGCGAGACCGTATAGACACAGACTCGAGCGTGATCCGCGAAGCTAATCTTCTTGGGCGTCTTCACTTTGTGTTCGGTGGGCTTGACAACCGTTAGTATCATACCCGTGTCTCCAGTTTTCGTGCCATCGGCCTCCGGGAAACGCCAACGTCTGGTGGGCGGTGGAAGGTTGGTAAAGTCGATCGTGCGGACAGGTAGCATTTTCTCCTGCTTATCAATGGAGGTGGCTGGCGAAGACACGGGGGTTGATTTCGAGATATGTTCGTCTGCAGAAAGGCGTCGATATCTTGCAGACGGTCGCTCGTTGGTGAGGGGCCTGTCAGGCGTGTCGGGCGACCGCACCGTGGTCAAATAACCACGTAGTGTACCGGCCCCCTTGTGTTGTCCATCTTCATCGCTAAAATTACCGTCGTCCTTGAAAGCATCGTGGGGATCTCGGAGCCAATCGAGACCCGCTCCCTGTACCACCTCCCTACCGGATTTTCCACCCTCTGGAGTGAAGGACGGATCGAACCGAAGCTTGCGTAGCTTCTTCGGCCGCCGTGGTATGCCATCCTTGTCGAACCCAGAGAACACGAGGGAACCGCTCGGTGAGTCAAAATAAGCTTGTTCTCGCTTACGTTTTCGTGGCATGCTCGTTGGGGTGCTTGGTGTGTCGGAGGTCTGGATGAGCGTTGGCCCAAATTCGCCGGGCTCGGTGTCGGTGGGCCCTCCTGGGTCGGATAACAGGACATATAACGGCGGTGCAATGTTTCCGGTCAACCTGTAAGGGGGTTTGGAGACGAACCTGTCTGTCGAGCGTAGAAGCATTCAAAGTTAAGTATGAACAGCACTTGGAACGGATTGGGCGGGACATGAAGGCGATACAAACAAGAAAGAACACTTTGAATGACTGTATAAAATAACCTACCATCAAGAATATACTTTGAAATGGGTACTTGAAAGGCTTCGTCGACGCAATGCACGATCCACCCAGCATGGATAACCTGCAGCATAATAAACCAATGTCAGTATCAGCGCATATACTCAACCATAACTCGTTCCCGGCGTCCGTATATGCGCACCATAACAGACTTGGCAAACAGCTTCGTTACCCATGGCTCTGAAGGGTCGATCGCAAAGAAATACCGAGCTCGCAGGTCCAAGGTTGTTCCTGAAGAAATCTCCCCACCGTGCGCCACTTGATAAATCCCCACGTCAGACCTGAGATAAAGCAATTGTTCTGAACTTGCCCCATTTCTCTAAGAAAGCCCTTGGGACACGGTTGCTGAAATACGCTGGGATACGGGGTTTTGTCGCAATTGTCATCAAGGCAACACCGACAGTACCCACCAGATCCAGAGAATAACGGTGCCTCTGTGTAGTGATTGGTTGTATCAATACCCAGTGTTTTCAACAGTGCATTAAGCATGGAGGCAGTTGTTGTCAAGTGACTCCTGTCAAAACGATGATGCGGGGAAGCGTCCACAGTAATTGCCTATTTTGGTCAAAGCTAGCCCCTATATAAGTATCGACCATAACCTTGCGAGGGTCGTCAGCCGTCCCGTGGCTCTAGTCCAAAGATACGATCAACTCATAACTAGATTTATTGAAAGTAGTTCTATATCAATATCTCCCGCTGACACCAAGTCCGAGCGTGAGCCCACAAGTGACAGCTATGAAAGTGGCGTGAGAATGTGTCACCCACTCACCACCACACCAAGAGTGAAGTCGAGTGGCACGTTATGGAGGCCAGCTCACTCGCTTCAAAGCTGCCTCAGCATCCTGTCGAAGAACACACAAGATTCAAGGTACGATTTGGTTCATTATTTTCTGGATGTCGGTGACTCTCACAGTATAATATTGTCCAATGGAATCTAACATCATTCCCTAACACTGTTCCTCCCTAGGCTCCCGCTCCACCTCAGCGTCCTGGCTCTCGATACAAAGAAAAGTACGCCCCAGCTCATCTTGATCAACTTACGAGATCTCTGTCCAACTTAACCCCGATCTCACGTGTTACCCAGGTTCCAGACCCTTCGTGAAAAGTTTGATCAAGTTAGCGCGGTACGTCGGCTCATTTCTCTCGCATCGATCCCATGAGTAACCCTACACACGGGCACTCTTTCTCACCGGAACTTGCCACACACAGCAACACGACGAATACCAGCGTGACCTAGAACTCGCAAACGCTCGGTTACGGAAACTTCAGGCGGAAAACGAGTGTGTATCTTCAAACCCCATCACAGGTGGATGTACTCATTGTTTGGTCGCATACAGTCTTCTTCTCGATGCCATTAGCATCACAGTGCCCGCCACGCCGTCATTGATGCACCTCATCCGCCCATCCCCGACTGGCACTTCCTCCTCGATGCCAATGACGTCATACACACATCCACCTCCTCTCTCATACCCCCAGCCCATTCCGACAAATGGCCATGGGTATGACCATGCGAACGGGAGGTACCGTGACCGTGATAGGGAGTATGATCGATCTGAGGTGGGCTTCAATTTTTGTGGCTTGCGCGATCACACCATATTGAATTATTGATCAGATAGATCCCGTGGATCGGTCAAATGATCCTTCTCCTCACGGATCAAGTGTCAACGGACGCCCTTCGTAGCGTTTGGATTACTATGGGTTATGGTTTGCATCATATGCCTCAGGGATTTTGAATGTTTCTCAGCCTTGTATGATGATCAAACACAAGTGGGAGATACAATCTCACAAAGTGCACTTGGAAGGATCAGGGAGTTTGACGTCCTCTGTGCCTCGGTATGACTGCATCTCAGTCATACCCTGGGTTCTACGTATGTATGACCATTGAGCACTATGACGTACAGACACAATCTAGATTACCCTGCTCCCTTTAAGAGTCGAATCTAGAGCTCCTTCGAGTTGAGCGATCCAGTTCTACCAGTATCGATGTTTTTGATCGGTCCGTGGAACCACTTGTGCGCAGACACCACCCACGAAATCGATGCAAAAATGAATACGCCCATGATGATCACGACAGCATAATCTGTGTACATCAGCTCCCAAGCATTCACACCAGCAACAACGACGATACTTACTCATGCCTGGGGCGCTCGTCATCTGAGATGGCGGGAATAGGAGGAGTACGACGATGAAGGCGACCCACGACACGGCAATGATGCCCACAGGAAGGTACCACCTTCCGAGTGTGAAGAATCCTGGTGTGAGCGCGTTCCGTCCAGAAGTGATACGGAGGAAGATGGGCGTCGCATACGATACATACAAGCCGATAACAGATGCCCTAGAGTGAAAGAACGTTGATCACATACGTCCCCGGAAATGTGTTGATGCCAAGACTAACCCTGCGAGCGAGGACAGAGCGGCAGCGGAGAAACCGAGAAGACCACAGATCGCGGCGGAGATCATGACGAGCCATACGGCGTTGACAGGCGTTTGCGTGTGTCGGTTGATTTGTTTCCACCAGCGCGAACCAGGAAGAGCGTTGTCTCGAGCAAAGGCAAAGATGACGCGGGAAGCATCTACCCCTTGGGCAGCCCCAGTTACGAACTAACGACATGGAGCAAATGAGACTTGCCACGTGTGAAGCTTCGAAGGTTGTCTTACCTGAACAACGATGATAAAACTCCAGATTGCCAGCATGCCTCGCTTCCCTAGTACGTCTAGGAAGAGTTGACCCATTGGCAGGGGCAGGTCTGTGGCGAGAAGCGAGGAAACAGACTTCGTCGCAAAGGATGCTGCGATAAGTAGCAACCATCCGAGGACTTCGGTGAAAGCCACTCCAAAGATGATAGCAATCGGCGCGCTGCGCTGTGCACCGGCGACCTCCTCCGAAATGTGTGCCGCAGAATCGTCTGATACGCATCAGAAACAGGCCCATGTCGAGGAGGTGAATGCTTACAGCCTGTCAGCGTCCACATTGGTGCTGTGAACGCCAGCAAGAATGCCCAGCCATCTGATCAGGATGAGTGATACATCCACCTACCACGTAGGTTGTAATACAACGTACTGTTGGCCCAACCGGTGTTATTCTCGAACAACGTAAAGGCATCTTTCGTCGAGACCTTGTTGTCACCAGAGCACACGAGCAAAGCAACGATTGCAGCCACAGTAGTCCCCGCTTCGTCCATCACTCGTTACCGAGAAATCATTTCGGAAGCCAACTTGGACACACCATTCACCATGACGTAGAAGAGGTTGAGTCGGGCAAGGACGTTTGTCGCCGCCGAACAAACGAGACCATGGCAAAACAAGATTGCCAGCAGAATCCCATATGTTGCACCTGAACTCAGCACGATAGCCCCATTCGATCCCACTGTGATTGCAGACGTGATCATCTGCGCACTGTCGGATGTATTGTCAGACGCAGTGATTGCAAGGAAGGATGTGACAGACCATGTAAAGTCTATCGAGCACACGAGCGTTACCTGACCAGTGATGTTAGCCCACCCGGTGATCCAGCTTGCCAGAGCCGCATATTTCGGGGGTGCTAGTTTGGCGGAGAAGTAGTAAAGTCCAGCAGAGGTCCTGAAGTCAAACTCCTTTCAAAATGAAAAGCATAAGTAGTGCTTCTAACTCACGGCATGGAAGAGACTAGCTCGGCCATAGAGAGGGCCACCGCCATCACAAAGAAACAAGGGATGAACCATCCCCACACCATCCCGACATGTCCACCTGCCCGCCTTTGATATCTTGCACCATAACATGCGGCAGAGATGGCACACCTGAGACCAGAGGAAAAGAGAACGTGGAAGTGACGGAGGCGATTACACCCATGATTGAGATTGCAAAAGCAATCGTTTCTAGCATCTTGATGACATCACGTTAGAAGCACAGTTTCGTTGAACAAGGTTCGCGCGCACCGAGAATTCGCGCTTGAACTCGGCCTTGTAACCGAGTTCTGCAAGTAGTTCGTCGTCTGCATTGTGAAACTTTGGAGACACATCGTTTGCTACGAGTGTCTGCACGTTGACATTGATCTCCTTTTCGTCTTTGAACATCCTTAGAGATCAGAAGCAAAGGGGAAACGAAAATGGGTATGTTTCTCACCACGTCTGTCGACTTTTTGTGCTATCGGAGATAAGGACAAGGACAAACATCCAAGTAATACCTTAATAATAAGCTCCTTATCTCGGGAGCAACGGACTCCACACACTAGGGTCGCCTTCACATGACAAGGAGACGACGGAGCCACAGGGCAACGGGTAGCGCCAAACCACCATTCCTGCGAATGCCAGAGTTGGATGAGAAGACATAACAACGAAGGGAGAATTCCGATAGCTTGCTCACCTATATAGCTGGGGTACTTTGCTATGGGGTCACTCGGCGGTATGTATGTATTTCAAGGACCTTAATCCTGGGAAGAGATGACACTGATTCGCGATTTATGTATTCTCGGAGCTGCGTCCGAGTCCACGAGCGGTGTAAATATCATGAAAGGTGATTGGAAGATAAGCTGGAATTAGCTCTCTGGCTCCGAGTAAACTTGGCAGTCAAATAACGGTGATTGTTGCGCGCCCTGGCTCTGATGGGATCAAGGGTCAAGTTTGAAGAGCCACCGGCCCTGAGGCCTGAGGCCTGAACAGTGAGTACTTGAGTGCCCAGCGCGACTCGCGTGACCACGCTAGGTGGACAGCGGACTCTGACTACGCATTCTCACGCATGTGATAAGCGACTTCCCAGGCACGCGTAATCACTGTCAAATGTGTCCAAGTTTCAAGATGTGCCTTCCGAGCGTTCCTCCTCTCTAGTACGGTTGAAGATGAGTTAGGAACATGGCTTGGGTTTGGCGGTGGTACTCGCCATTTTAACCTGTCATGGTCGACGTCCTGCCTGACTGCTAGGTGGTTCAGGGCCTGTATGTCTTCCTCATCCGTTAGGCGCGTTAGATGATCATTTGTCGAGTCCAGTCGTATTGCAGGATGGATTGAGTGGATTTGTCAGGCACCGATACTGAATGGGGAGGACACATGTGACATGCAGGTCGATAATGCTACTCTGCATATAGATGGTCCCGGCTAACTGAACAGGTGTCCAAAGGCCTGAAAGAAAGTCCCGTATTTGTCACTGGCATGCATGAGTTCCGAGTCGTCATATAATCACATGAATTGTCCGACAACAGTGTATTACGACAGCTGCGATCATCGCAATGGGAGGTCAGAGCGACGCTACGAAGAAATACAACGATGGGGTCATTGGGGTCGGGTCGCTCGTTTCACAAAAGCTTGACCATGCGAGCAGTTGAAAGCCAAGTTTGGATTGCCGTCCTCTTGAAGTTGGGAGTGAGGCTGTCGGTCAAGTACTATGGACGAAGTTGTCGTGGGAACTTTGGTCCTCCGGAGTCTGCAACAGCCGTTTCGAGTGTATCGATATCCGAGGATCCACATGAACTCGTTCCTTGACCGCGAGTTCCTTATGCCTCCCCTCCCACTACAGCCTGAGAGGAAAGCGCACCGAAAATAGCGCTTACCACACGGTACTTGTCCTGCTTTGTATGCGCTATTGCAGGACGAGATGGACCCGACTCGCTTCCACAGGTGTCCATATGGACATTGATAATTCATGCGACAAAAATTACCATCGCTGCCTCTGACCCCATGCATCCTCTGCATCCTTCTCTCTTGTCCCGTCCCAGCCTCAACTGACATCCCAATCTGGCGACAGGATCCCTAAATTTGGGGGCTAGTCCGAGACTATCCCCTCTCACAGTGAGTATCTTTTTGCATTATAAATGCTCGGCATGAGCAACGTATCGTCCATCTCCCCCTCTCAACATGAGGTCGTTTGTTGCGCTCTCCGTCGCCCTTTTCGCGACCTCTGCCTCCGCCGCCTCTCCGGTGATCACCATTCCACTGACGAAGTTGCAGCGTACGGGAGCGTATCTCAAGGGATCTCCAGACGCAGACCGTGCTCGTGCTGCATTCTTAAAGAGCTTTACCGCCAGTGGACCGACTACTGTGCCGGCAACAAACCTAGCATACGTCCAGTACACAACAAGCGTCGGTATCGGCAGCCCTCCCACATACTATAACCTCGTTGTTGACACCGGCTCCTCCAACACTTTCTGTGGGTTAGTATTGGTGACGAATTGAGATCGTAACGATGTTTGATTTTCGTTGCAGTACTGGCATTCCATATGTTCAGACGTCCACCAGTATCCCCACAGGGCAAGATGTGAATGTTACTTATGGGACGGGCTACTTCTCGGGATTGGAGTGTAAGGACCTCGTAGTCCATTCCGAACTTGATCATTGACAGTAAACAGATCTCGATCAGGTGACCCTCGCACCTAATCTCGTCATCCACAATCAATCCATCGGCGATGCACTTTCTTATGCCGATTTCGAAGGTGTCGATGGGATCGTCGGTGTTGGGCCCGTCGACCTCACACAGGGAACGCTCTCACCCGATACGGATGCAATGATTCCAACGGTAATGAACAATCTCGTATCGCAGGGACTTATCGAGGATCAAGTACTTGGTGTGTACTTTGCCCCTTCGACAAACTACAGTGACACGAGTAAGTATCCAATGTCTAACCATCGTTTATCGTCGTTCTGATGAGCGCAGATGGGGCATTGACCTACGGAGGGATTGACTCAAGCCTGGTATGAGTACTGCTCTTGTAATCTGCGTGGTCAGCTCGTGCTAAAGTGGCATCGTGTACAGTACGAGGGCGAGCTGACATACGTTCCCGTGACGATGACATATCCGGCTGCCTATTACTGGGGCATCAACGTCACTTCGTCCACATATGGTACCTACACCGTCATCCCGACCTCCACTGCTGGGATCGTTGACACCGGTACCACGCGTATGTTTCCTCTTCTCATGTGCATAGTCCCATGTTAAATCCAACGCAAATGTCGTGTCCAACAGAAATCCTCCTCGCGGACAACTTCTTTGATGTGTACTTGAAGGCAATCCCAGGAGCAAAATTGGATTCAAACACGGGTCTCATTGAAATCCCTCCTTCCTCCATCTCGTCCATGCAACCTCTCGACTTCACAATCGCTGGCCGCGTCTTTAGCCTGGACGTCGCTGCTCAACTGATTCCAACAAGTCAGAACACAGCATGGGGCGGAGTTGCTGGGAAACAGTACGGCGTGGTAGCCAACTTGGGAACCAACAGTGGAGAGGGATTGGATTTCATTATCGGACAGAAGTTCATGGAGAGGTATTATGCAGTCAGTAGTGGGTCGTCTTTGGAAAAAGCACAGACTGATTGGATCGCTTTGGCAGGTATTCGACACGGACGCCAACCGCGTTGGATTTGCTCAGACGTAAGTCTTGGGTCCGTGCTGAGATGAGCGCAATCTGAGCTTTACCATCACAGGAACAATACCTATACAACATACGAAGCGTAATATCTCTTTTATATCATGGTTCCATAGGTGTTATATTTACCGCGCCACGGCGACGCGGTTTTTTGCGATGCTTACCGTCGTTCCACATCTACCCGCTTGACAACTCTTACGCTCTCGGTGCGCCACTGATCTGGTCGGAAAACGTTGGTCAAGTGCGATCTTTATGATCTGAGGATGTTCATGAGTGATTTATGAGTCCAGTCTCGATAAACTTGATGAAAGATTTGATGCAAGGCTTTCAGTAGTCCCGTTCTCCCTCGTGCATCGAACGTGTTACCCCGCCTCTCAATGACACATCCGTGGTTCGGCGACTCACTTCCATGTGACTGTCAATGATTACAATGTCGGTTGCTGAGCATTGGCTTCTATTATTTCGCACACAGTCCATGCATCCAAAGAGTTTGCGCAAAAGATCCGGGATAGCTAACAATGATATGCTACAAGGGGATCAATATTCAGCTAGCAAAGCGCGAATAATGCAATGTCCGAAGAGGGTACATTCCCCAACGCCAGAGCCCACGCGAACAACCAATCTTCGGGAGTGATGGTCAGTGACGCCGCGCGATACATCGTATGTCGAGTACAAACCATGGGCACGGTCCAAACGCGGCGTGAGCGCGCAACCATGTTGTTTTGTCCGCTAACCTATCCCATAGCTTTCAATTCGAGCGCGCTCGCCGTGTCACTGACCTCGCCAAACTCCCAACTTTGTCGCGCTGCTTGGGATTGGCTGGATATCCAATTCTCTACTGACCGGCGTCCGACCCCATGACGGGGCCTGGCTGAGATCCGCCGGTCTACAGTCCGACTGACACCCTGGTCTGTTGAGGTTGGCGGTGCATGCCTTCGGAGGTTCAGGACAACCCGTTGTCCAGTGACAGTAAGTAATGGCATGAAACTGTAGGGGACATCAGACATGGGTATAGTTCAGGCTCGTACCACATACGCTATCATGAGAATGGACCACGGGTCCTGAGTAGTGACGTTTGAGGAATACTGTCTCAAAAATGAGTTTGGTCTCTTACACTTGCAAACAGGGTCCTGAGAAACCCCATTAGAACGGGCCACCGAGTGAACTTGAAGGGGTAGAGACAACTTACCCGCAGAACATAGCCAGCGTATTGGTTATCGCGTTCGTCTGTATAGAATTGTAAAGGGATTATTTATTTCCCAAAGTACGTGGCAACGCACAACAAAGAATAGGGCAGCTAGACCAAGTCAGTTCATGTTGGACAAAAGAGCGTGTATTCTCACCATCCATGGCCAGAACACGAAGAACCGGCGAACGATGGAAACCTTTCGTCTGCCTGTAGAGTTTGACAAGTGTGAACGTTACCATGACAAACATGATACTATCAAGCGATAATCTACAGTTCTCGTGAGGGTAAGTATTCTGGACCCGTTTAGAGTTCACTTACCCTATCAACGGCATAATCCACTGCATCTAAATAGAGCATCGTTCAAGTTAGTGTCTCCAGTTATATCGATACACGGTGCAGTGTAGACTCACAAACCCTGCTAATCGCTCGATCGAGATTACCAGGGTAGTCGTTAAGAAGGTTACAATGAGACTCACAAGGTCCCGACGAAAAAATACAGACACCGCTTTCTTCCAGGTGGTTGGTTGGAAGGTCTATTCAGAGTTCGGTTACACGCCTCTAATGAAAATCATGTTGCGCACCTTTCAAGATCTTTGTAGTGATTACAATGAAAAGAATCAACATCCCGGCGCTTGCGGCGAGGTAGAGCACGTATGCAGTAATCATTGCAACAGCAACACGATACTTGCACCCCCAGATGGCCCATGCCCGTAGTAAAACCAAAACTATGTTTTTCGATGTAAGCAAGGTGCAGCCGCAGAAAGTGTAGAACCTCACTATGGATGGACTCTTGTGAAAAAAGCCCAAAAAAGGCAATGAACCACGGGAAACGCTCACAAAACTGATGTATGGTGTGTCCGAGGTTCTTGTAAAGATAAACTGGTATGCTTACCTCTATCGAACCACCACTCAGGATTCCCAATTCCTCGAGTGTAAAAATTGATTGCCCGATCAAGTTACCGTAGCGATTGAGAAGAAAGATGACTTTCACGGCCTTCCATGGGCCGTTCCAGATATAATCTATCTTTTGACACCAACCTCAGGGAACCAGTCAGGAGGAGAGGGGAGAACGTACTTCAAGAGGAAATGTGAGAATGTAATCATGAACGAGGAAAGCCTGGCCTGCGACAGCACAGAGTCTAGGATGATTGGATCAATGGTGCGAAAACACTAATGCTAATGTAGAGGGATGGCACCTACCGGCGGGTCTGTAACTTACTCAAAGTCTGTTCCATCGATATGGAATGGCTAGATAACAAATGGCAAAAGGGCAGTCTCGGGCAGGGGGGTTTAGCGCTAAATAGCTAGACCACGCCAAATAGCTGAAGAGTACAGGTCTCGGGAAAAGGGATCAAGTTGAAGCTGAGCATCAAGCCTTCAAGTATGGAGCTGGAGTTTCGAATGTGACAAGTGTCTCTGCCTGTCATAGTATATGGTCGTGCCTGATTGATGTTCGAAAGTACTTGTGGTTGCCAGTGACCGGTTCTACGAAGGGAACGGATGAGAAATAGAATAAAAGTGACAACCTACAATAGATGCTAAATTCACTTATGAAGGCTGGAAGGCCTCGATGGTCTCCAAGTCGCCGAATCTGACACTTGGCATTTAAACCATGCCAGACTAAGGAGATTCCTTGTCTTTAACTCTTGAATCGGGGAGTCACACATGTATATGTTCACGTATTGAGTCTAGTATTGACACGTGGATGTCTTGAGTTGCCATGTGTCCTATTCGATGACGCGTGGCAGACATGCATGCATGATCAGTGATTAATCATGTTTCATGGCCGGAAGTTTTCCCGTGTTTCGGATCGGAGACCCATAGTGTCTTTCGTAAATGCTGGTCGACTGAGACATTGGGGCAACTTGAAGTTAGCAAATAGACATCCAGCTTGAACGACGTAAATGCTTCCTTTTTTGAATGACGCAATGACATACTAGTGTCTCACCATCCAAAGTACGGAGTGTGTTTGCTTTGACTTTGACCCGAGCGTGGTACAGCGAGCAGTAGTCGGCGGACCGCGCTGATCTGCGGACTAGTGTGTGGTGGTCCTGACCACCGGCTACCACCGGCTACCAACCGTTTCACTGATCCGAGTTTGGGAGGGTTAAACAAACTCGTCTGCATGGTCGTTGAATTCAACTTGCCATGTGGCGCGGTTATCAACATGAAGCAAATCCCGAGTCGTGACGTGACGTAAACCTCTCTCGGAGCTTGCCAGCAAGGCCTGTTACGGTCCTGCGGATCCTTGAAAGTGCGATTCTGTCGGATATCATGTCACTTGTGATTGCAGGTCAAACTAGGCTTGGCCCAACTGACACAGTCCGAGGCCGTGTCCACTCGATGCCATCTATCAACCCCAAGGATCAGGTTAGTCTATCTGTAGACTAAAGGTTCGTTGAGCAATCACGCGTACGCTCCCGGGCCCTACCAATTTAAAAGTTGACGTTGGAGGTGACCTACGTCTCTGATGGATCGCTGACGTCCCAAGTGGTTCATCCGCTCCATACGGCTCTCATACATTCAATGTACCTCAACAACTCACTTCCATGTGAGCGTCAATGATCACAATGTCGGTCGCCGAGGTTGTGACATAAGCCTACAGCATTTCATGTAGTTCATACATTTAAAGAACCGGGATAGCGAGGATAGCTAGCAATAATAAGCCGCGAGAGGGTTGATATTCAGATAACAAAGCACCAATAATGATAACGCAACATCCGAAGGTCTATTCTCCAACACGCCAACGGTTCATCTGTGGAGGTGATAGTCAGTGACGTCGCACGAAACATTCTGTGTCGAGTACAAACCGTGGCACTGTCCACTCCAAGCTGCGCGGGTGCGCAACCACGTGTGTTTGTCGCCCTATTCCATGGACAACAATTCGAGGGCACTCGCCGCGTCGCTGCCCTCACCACACTCCCGATCTCGTTGCGCTGTTTGGGATTGGCTGGTCATCCAATGCTCAACCGAGTCCCAGACCGAAGAACGCGGCCTGGCTGAGATCTGCCTGCCTACCGGGACAAAACGGCTGACAACCTGCTCTGTCTGGGGTCGCGGTGCAAGTCTTCGGAGGTTCAAGACGACCCGTTGTCCGGTGACCGTTAGTAATGGGATGAAACTATAATGTATCATGTGGCATGTCAGATATGGGTGTAATCGGGGCCCGTGTCACGCACGCTACGATGAGAATGGACCACGGGTCCTGGGTAATAACGTTTGATGAATACTTGTCTCAAAAATGAGTTTGGTGTCTTACATCTGCGAACAGGGTCCTGAGAAACCCCGTTAGAATGGGCGACCGAGTGAATCTGAAAGCGCAGAGACAACTTACCCGCACAACACGGCGACTGTACCCGTTATTGCATTCGTCTGAATAGAGTTATAAAGGGATTATTTCCAAAAATACGCGGCAACGCACAGCAAAGAATAGGGCAGCTAGACCAAAGTCAGTTTGTGTCAGGCAAAAGATTGCGTGCCCTCACCATCCTTGGCTAGAACACAAAGGACCGTTGGACATTGAATACCTTGCGTCTGTTTGTGGAGCTTGGCAAGCGTGGAGGCTACCATGAAAGACACAGTGATATCAAGCGATAGTCTATAACTTTCGTTAGGGTAGATATACTGGGCCCCCTTAGAATTCACTGACGATATCAACGGCATAATCCACTGCATCTAAGTAGAGCAGTGTTCGAGTTAGTGTCTCCAGTTATACTGATACACAGGGCACCATAAACTCACAACTCCTGCTAGTCATACAATCGAAATTATAGGGACATTTATAAAAAGGGGTGCAATAAGACTCACGAGTTCCTGTAGAAAGAGTACAGACCCCATTTGTTTGCAGATCCATGGGTGAAACGTCTAATCAGAGTTCAGTTACACATCACTACTGAAAATCATGACACACACCCTTCAAGAGGTTTGTATCGATCACGATGAAATAAATCAGCACCCCGACGGATGCAGCAAGGTAGACCACGTAGGCAGTAATCATAGTAACAGCAACACGATACTTGCACCCCCAGATGGCCCACGCACGTAGTAGAACCAAAACTATGTTTTTAGATGTAAGCATGGCGCGGTTCGTAAAAAGTGAAGAACCTCACTATGGATGGACTCTTGTGAAAAGACTCCGAAAAAGGCAATGAACCACGGGAAATGCTCGCAAAACTGATATGTAGTTGGTTCAAGATTCTTGTAGGGATAGATTTATTTACGCACCTTGACTGAAACACGACTCAGGATTCCCAGTTCCTCGAGTGTGAAAAGCAGTTGTGCGATCAGGTTACCGTAGCGATTGAGAAGGAAGATGACTTTCACAGCGTGCCATGGGGTGTTCCAGATATAGTCTATCTTTTGACGCTAATCTCGGGATACTAGTCCGGAGGAGGCGGGGAGCACGTACTTCAAGAGAAAAGGTGAGAATGTAATCATGAATGAGAAAGGTCTGTCCTGCGACAGCAAAGAATCTGAAACGGTTGGCTCGATGTTGCGAAAATGCAAGGCAGAGAAACGATGCTCACTGGCGGGTCTGTAACTTGCTCAGGGTCTGGTCCATTGATATGGAATGGCTAGACCACACCCGATAGCGGAAGGGCAGCCTCGGGTAGGGGAACTTGGAGATGAATAACTAGACCACGCCAAGTAGCTGGAGAGCACAGATATCAAGAAAGGGGACCGAGTTAGAGCTGAGCTTTATCAAGCTTTCAAGTATGGACCTGGAGTTTCGAAATCGCCATGCCAACTCGGTAAGATGAAAGCATCTCTGCCGGTCATAACGTAAGATAGGGTACCAGACTCCAAGGTGGGGGTACTTACCTCACCGAGATCGACAGTGCGATTGACCGGCTCACCGAGGAGAACAATGGGAAATAGAATCAGTGACAAGCTTTCATCGTTGCAATACTTTGGGAAGCTTAAAGTGCTCGAAAATCTTCGAGTCATTGCCTCTGATGCTCGATATGAACGGAGCGTCCTTGTCCTCGAAGGGGGGACCGGTGGTATTGCTGGCCATGTGCGATTCTTAAGAGCTCCCGATTCGACGTTGCGCGTCACATGCAATCGATCGATCATGTTTCACGGCCAGTTTGAAACACCGTATTCATCGGAGGCTAATACACATGTATTCATGCTATGTTCCTAAGAACTGGTTGTACAACGAGGGACAAGTTTGAAGTTAGTAAAATAGACCTCCAGTGAAATGCTTTTTATTTATTTCGAATGATGTGTTATCTCACCCTTTCAGGTTGGTTTGACTAAGTTGAGCGCGGCGCAGTCTACGGTACGGGGCCAAGAGCAAGACAAGACAACACGTCCGCAAGGGAGACGTGAACGTTTGCGCGTTGAACTTGGGTGGCACAGCCACTGACGAAAGCGCGTCAAAAGTGGCGATCATCATGCACACGCTCCGCGGCCATTTCCGTCCATATTGACACGATTGTTCGGGTGCACTCAGGCTCTGCGCAAATTGATCCCCGGAGGTGCCACGATTCTGTCGGATACCGCGTCATCGTTTGTGATTTCAAGTTAGATTCTATTCAGTAAAGTAGACTAGCACTGCACTCGTGAGAACTTGCTCGAGACAAAACATCGCTCACGGTGTCAACCTAGCAAGTTCGAAGGCGCCCTCGCATGAAGAAAGCGCCATACTATCCTCAATCTCGACACACGGTGTCCGAGTCCGAGTCCAGGTCCGAGTCCAGGTCCGAGTCGGCGTGCAACGCGGATCGGAGAACCAGCGCCCGGCCCACATGGGTCACAGCGGCACTCCGATCAAGTAGGTGTCATCCTGCGTGGTACTGGCACCTCCGACTCCCGAGTGCCTGCGTAGGCACATGGGAGGACGATCGATAGCATACTCGGATTTCCGATCAAGAAGGAATCGTCTCGTACTATGTGCATGTGCATGAGTACTGCCCGACGGACTCCAGGTACAAGCAGGCACAATGTACCATGGTCGATAGCACACTCGAGAGGGTGATCTAAATGGGCGTAGCGGTACTAGCACCTGACCCCTCAAAGTCCTCAATGTCACAGGGCAACTCAATTGACAAGCTAAATTCGCTACACGACGACGCTCTATCGATACGACCACTCCGAGAACAGTCTCTTTTTGTTTCCTCAGACATTGACACTACTGCTCTACAAGCTCCACATAGTTCGCTACACCAACCAAGGTCAGCACCAATCCCATGTCACACCGCCATCATCACAAAACGCACCTGGGAACATGCCCGTTTCACCCCTTGGATTCGTACCCTGCCACCACCCATCCCCAATCTCTTCAATCTCCGTGATTCGTTCGCCTTCGCGGAACGTAACTTCATTGTCTTCTGCGGCGTCGTAACTGAGCGGTTGGCGCCAGTGTGAGCAGCCATCGGAGGGAGAGGAAAAGAGCTTACTCGTAGAGCGCCACGGCGGCGATACCTTGTTCGACTGCCGGAGGCGGCGGCGGCGGTGGTGGCGGAGGCGGCGGAGGTGGTGCAACAGCCTATCCAAGACCAGCTCAGACGCCCTTCAGAACCCGAAAACGAAAAGGACATACCGCTACAGGCGCAGGCGGTGGTGGTGGAGGCGGCGGCGGCGGCGGCGGGGGTGGTGGTGGTGCCTCCGACGTCTCGATGAGCTCCACATAATTCGCTACGACCATCAGAGTCAATAATATGCCAGCACATCGCATCGGGACATACCAGGGAACAATCCCGTCTTGGTACCACCCTGCCCGACACCACTCCACCACCCGTCATCGACTTCTTCAATCTGTTCGATCACCTCACCTTCGACGAGGCTCATCTCATTGTCTTCCGTAGCCTGATGAGGAAGTAACCGTGAATGGCACGGCCAACGATCACGTTGCAAGAGATACGTACTTCATACTCGTATACGACCACAGCACAGATGCCTTGGCCACCTTGAACATGAGCAGGAGCAGCCGGTGCAGGTTCTGGCTCGGGTTCTGGTTCTGGTTTTATGGTCAGAGCCGCAAACTGTGCGACGGGTGGTGGGGGAGGCGGCGGCGGAGGTGGGGGAGGTGGTGGCTGAGGAAGAAAAATTAGCTTGGTACTAGATTTCATACTACAGTCTCTCACCGGAGCTTCCTCCTCTTCCTCGGCATAACTTGGAGCTACTGGTGGTGGTGGCGGGGGCGGAGGCGGCGGAGGCGGAGGAACAGCTTCTTCCTCTTCCACTTCTGGCTCTGGCTCTGGCT